>VWZG01004210.1:16749-45339 GCA_013396735.1 Grallaria varia | reverse complement strand
CGCCCGCCCGCCCGCGCCGGCGCGCCCGGCCCAGCGCAGACCCTGCCTGGCTCCTGCCCCGCCTCTCCGCGCCTCCCGGCATCGGCCCGGTGGGAGGGGAGCGCCGTGGGTCATGCGGTCCAACCTCCCTGCTAAAGCAGAGCCGTCCTAAAGCACATGGCGTGAGATCGCGTCCAGGCGGTTCTTGAGTATCTCCAGTGGGGGAGACTCCGCAGTCTCTCTGTGTGTGACCCGCACGATAAAAAAGTTCTCCCTTACGTTCAGGCGGAGCTTGGCGTGCATCGATCGCTGCCCCTGGTTCTGTTGGTTGGCTCTGTCCTGCCGGCACCCTCCCTCCGACAGCGCACANCCGCTCGGCCGGGCGGCGGCGCTAAGCGCGGGCCGGCAGCAGCCGCATGTGCCGCGGGGAGGAGGGAGGCAGGCAGGGAAGGAGGGAGGGCGCCCCAAGGCAGAGCCGGGCGCGGTGAGCGCGGCTCAGGAGGCGGCGGCGCGAACTGTCCCCGGCGCTGCCTGGAGCGCTCCCCGCGCCGCTCCAATGTGGCGTGTCCACCTCGCCAGGGCCAGAGCGCGCACTGCGCATGTCCCGCAGATTTTAAACCTTCACCGGAGACGGCCGCCCTGGCAANGGCCCGGTGGGAGGGGAGCGCCGTGGGTCATGCGGTCCAACCTCCCTGCTAAAGCAGAGCCGTCCTAAAGCACATGGCGTGAGATCGCGTCCAGGCGGTTCTTGAGTATCTCCAGTGGGGGAGACTCCGCAGTCTCTCTGTGTGTGACCCGCACGATGAAAAAGTTCTCCCTTACGTTCAGGCGGAGCTTGGCGTGCATCGATCGCTGCCCCTGGTTCTGTTGGTTGGCTCTGTCCTGCCGGCACCCTCCCTCCGACAGCGCACACGCGGGTGCGGTGCCTTCTCACGCGTGCTCCTCATCGCCGCGGCCCCGCAGCTGTGTCTCACAATCACCGCGCTGTCCGTGCCCTCCGTGCCGCCGCTCGTCCCTTCGCAGAAGCGTAGCCTGATTCCCACTGAAATAAAAGGGCGGATTTTTGAGGAGTAATTGAGGGAGAGGAGAATGGAGTGCGGGGCTGGGCAGGGCTGATCACCCACCCCGCGGAGCAGGGGGAGACCCCGGTGATGGAACACAGACAGCAGCGGGCAGCTCGGCACCAGGGAAAGGCTCTCCTGGCCTGGCTTGGCACTACGTTTCCACTGGGGACTTAGTTTTTTATTGGGCCTGAGTTTCAGGAAGACAGTGCCTGTTCCAAGGGGTGTCTTGTCTCTAAGGGATGGTTTTCACTTGCCGTGATCGCAGAGTAAAAGGCACGTGGCTGTCGGAATGCGATCGAACACGGATACACCTGTGTCTCCTGTCGTTTAAAGGTCCTCTTTAACAGCCAGCCTCCCAGAACGATGTTTGTAACTGTTCCCTTTCTAATCCAGCGGTCTGGCTTTTTCCTTGAGCAGTTTCAGCATGGGTGTGGATAAGGTGTCCTGTCCCAGGGCACCCCCAGTCTGCAGCAGTCCAGGACTCCCCAGGCAGCTGAATACAGCCCTTAAGCTGACCACAGAGCTGCAGAGAGAAGGGTTGTATGTGCATAAAGACAAATACTATCAGAGAATCCTAGTTGGAACTGCCCTCCAATGCAGTTGTGTGGTACATCTTGAGTGATCTTGCTGCCGCAGAAGGAGAGAAAACGAAAGGTCCCACTCTCCATAATCCTGCTAACTGCTTTCCCTGCTCCCTTGCGCAAGCCCTGATCAGGGAGCCAATTTAACTTGTTAATTCAGGGAAGACTCAGAAGAAATGTAATAATTTTCAGCAGTTCATTTTGAATTTGCTTATTTTCTGATCAGAGCTGGCACTAGGGAGATTTGGAGAGAGGACCCTTAGACATCAGAGCAAAGAAAACTAATGTGAAGGTGACAGCCTAATGTTTATTATTGGAGGTCATTTAGAAAGAGCATGTCATTAATTTGTTTTTGTTAAGGAGCAGGCCTGTCTTCAGGACTAACAGCCAAAGTACACCTAAAAGTACACAATAAACCAACTAAAACCAAACCACATGAAAGAGCTTTTAAACTTGTCTCATATGTTCACCAGAATTTCCATCTGATGAAACCAAAACACCTTTCTAGTTTGCATGGTCAATGAGGTATTCAGATCTTCAGCACAGATTTCAGCTGTATGAGTTACCGATAGCAGTCCTTGGGTTCATGGTTCATCTTCCAAAGGATTTTGGATAGTTTTGCTTTGGTTTTGATTGAACTTGTCTGTAGACAAATTAATAGGCCCCTCAACTCTGTTATTTATATATGTATGCCATATATTTTTATATAAATCAACCATAGAGTTATAATGTCTCTTCTTTTAGCCTTGAATACTTTGTGTTCTTGCGTCTCTGACAGCCCAGGTAGAGCCAGGAGAGGTGAGAGTAGATAGTATTTCTGCAAGCTTATCTGGTGTGAAATGCTAGCACTTGGAAGGGCCCCTTTGTAGATGCACTGTAAAGTACTGAGAAGGCTGAGGAAGCTGTAGAGCCCAGAGCTCAACCTTTTTAGTTCTGTGTGCTGACTTTTCATACATGCAGTGAAGATCACATCTTCAAGCTCCTGAGTTAAAAATCTTAAAATTAAGAAGTACTGATCAGTGCTTTCATAGTATCATAGAATCACAGAATGGTTTGTGTTGGGAGGGACTTTGAAGATCATCTAGTTCCAACACCCCTGCCATGGACAGGGATGCATTCCACTAGACCATGTTGTTCAATGCAGGGGTGCGAGCAGGAAACCAAGAAGCCACAATGACCAGTCTTATGGAGGTCTTTCCGAGCTCAACAGTTTTTCTTTACCTGTTTTCTTTATTTCCTTCCCTGCCCTGCTGCTAACTTTTAAAAGTCAGCACTTCCAAGAAGGCCTGATTTCTCTCTTTGCTAAAATTATCTCCAACTTCATTTTGAGGTGTAACTGGTAGAGACCACTGCCTTGTAAGAGGCAATAACTCAAAGGCAAACTGTGGTTGAGGAGAGACAATATTCTGGAGATTCTCACCAATCCCAATGCTGTTTTGGAAGAGGCCAGGCTGTTTCCTGAAGTAGTTACAGAAGGAGTTACCTCTCGCTGTCTTAAACTGTGCTCCTGTAGACAAAATTTCTGAAGCTACAGTAATGCTTTGTCAGTTCTTTCTGTGATCTCTAGGCAGCAAATACCATTTGGTTATTGTAGAAAACATGGGATGAATAGGATGAGCTCAACCTGCTTAGAGGTCCACATTTTAAGAACTTAGAGGGGAAGGAAATCTCATCTTACAAATCTATAAGCAATGGTTTGATAATATACCAATTCTTTCATCTATATCATGATGATTTGCCAAAGCTTGTGGCACATCACTAAAGTATCTCTGCAGAAATGGAGACATTACATGTTTCCTGCATAAATGTGTATACTATGAAGAAATAATACCCAATGACATGATGTGGCAAGGACAAGAAAAATTACCATCTTCTAACATCAGTTTTTACTCTTCTCTGTTTCTAGACTCTCCATTGAGAAACCTAAGTAAAGCATGTTTCTAATCTTCTCTACTCAAAGAGAGGATTTCCCTCTAAAAGTAGCAAGTGAGAATTTCCTTTACAAGGATTAAGTCTTTTTAAAGTCTGGTTGATTTTAATTCAGTTGTCCTTTACTGAATGAAACTACAAACTGAAGGTTAGACTCTCAGAATGTTTGAAATATAGTTTGAATCAGAAATATAGTTCAAATATTATTTGAATCATTAAAAAACTTACTTTCTTTTCAAAAGAGCTTCCTTCCCACTGGTAAACTTGTGAGGATGCAGGTAATGAAAAGTCTCTCCCATACCTGACACTAGTGGGGGCACCCCCGAGTGCTGTGTCCAGTTCTGGGTCCCTCACCACAAGAAAGACACTGAGGTGCTGGAGCGAGCCCAGAAAATGGCAACAGAGCTGGTGAAGGGTCTAGGGGGTAAGCCCAATGAGGAGCAGCTGAGGGAGCTATGGTTGTTTAGCCTGGAGAAAAGGAGGCTCAGGGGTGACCTTATCACTCTCTACAACTACCTGAAATGATATTGTAGCCAGGTGGGGTTTGCCTCTTCTCCCAGGCAACACGTGACAGGACAAGATGACATCGTCTTAAGCTTCACTGGAGGAATGTTAGGTTGGACATTAGAAGGAATTTCTTCACAGAAAGGGTGGCAAAATATTGTAATGGGCTGCTCAGGATGGTGGTGGAGTCACCATCTCTGGAGGTGTTTAAGAAAAGACTGGGCATGGCATTTAGTGCCATGGTCTTGTTGACATGGTAGTGTTGGGTCATAGGTTGGACTAAGTGAATTCATTTCCTACCTGATTGATACTGTGATTCTGTGATCCTAACCTCAGGAGACATAACGCCTTGTTTGCCATGGGGAAACTCAAATGTTTGATTGAGATTATAAATGTCATATTAAAAGGCCTCATTAGTAGCATTGCCTGTCTAACGCCAGTAACACAATGTCCTTGTATCTACTTTTTTTTCAGGACTTCAGTTTCTTTAAGGTAGTATTAAATGGTGAAGTCATGGAACTAATGACTAAAAAGGTAGTCTCATTACTCCTGAAGTAATTTAATTAATCTGTTATAAAGTGTTTTAATTGGTCTGCTTGTCACAGAGATCACAACCACACTCCCTCTTGAATGAGGCTTATGTTTCAGTTTTAGCTTCAGCACGTACATCTTCGATTTGGCAACAGTGATAGTGCTGGAGTCTTTGGTAACTTTGTAGTTGATGACTCTGATATCCTGACGGCTGCAATTCCAG
The DNA here is from genome assembly GCA_013396735.1 of Grallaria varia. Lineage (NCBI taxonomy): Eukaryota > Metazoa > Chordata > Aves > Passeriformes > Formicariidae > Grallaria > Grallaria varia. The sequence goes on along the minus strand of VWZG01004210.1, from coordinate 40,528 downwards.
TTCTGTGAATAGTTCATATGCATTGGTAAATAATGGCAATTAAATTGAATACTTAAGTGGGATATATACAGGGCAGTGTTGCTCAGTGCGTGCTATTAAAATATTTTTAAGGAGCATTCTGAACTTCAATAACACAGATAAAGGCAGATAGAGTCTCATACCTTTATAATGGCCCAATTCACACCTCTGGAAATTACGAAATGCAAATATAGCATTCCTGTGTGATACAACCTCAGTTATTTTCTCTGAAGCTGGGAAATGCCACAGGTGTGATTCCAACCAGAGCAACACAGCAGGTGAGAGATGACCAACAGGTTCTTCAACAGTTCACACTCTCCAGGATATTCCCATGATTTTGACCCACAAGGCCTTCATCCTGGTCACCCACAATCAGGCTGCAAGCCTCTGATGCATCACCACCTTCATGCTCATCAGCCCTGATTTCCTTCATAGCCTCTGTGGCCCATAGCCATTCACTTAAGAGCTGGACTCAATGATCCTCGTGGGTCCCTTCCAATTCTTAATATTTTGTGATTCTGTGATAGGGATGGAGAAGGCACAGAGTAGGGTTCAGCAGTATATCTGACCAGACATGTATCTGATGAAGGCATGAAGAGGAAAGAACTGAACAAACCACAGTCTGAAGCTGGATGGGGGTGTGAGAGAAAGGCTGGGCAGCTGAAGAAGGTGCATCTCTAGCAAGTGACCTTCAGAGTGTGCTAGTCACCAGGAGACAGTGTTGGGGAGGAGCTGCTGAGCAGGCAGTTTCCTTCGCTGCACCATTGTTACCCTTTCGTTTAGTAAATACATTCCTGAACAGGAGAGTGGAGATACAGTTTTCATGTCTCAAATGTAGCTGACTGGGAGACAAGTAGCAATATAGAACAGGAGTTTCTGGTTCTTACAAAGTGTAATTTGGGGCATACTTGTAATCTGTCCTCTGGAAATACGGGCTTTTACCTCCTTCAAAATGGTTCATGTCTCCCATTAAAGAAGGCCTGGAATGAGTAACCCTGAACAGGCTTAAATTATGTTATATTTTCTCCCTTAAATCTTCTACTTGGCTCAGTCCTTCCTCTCTTCAAGGCTGTATGTCCTCTTCTTATGAGCACTAAGCATCAGCCAAATTTAGAGTGTTAAGGCATATTCAGAGCCAATTAAAGTGCAGAGACTGAAACAGCTGTCATCTACCAGCCACCTCCTCTTCCCACCCCATCTTCCCTACTCTTACAAGGGTTGCCAGCCCTATGTCAGAGAAGCTGAACACACGATAAATCAACAGCTGAACAGCTGCAGCTTCCAGACAGCCATGTTCATACACATGAAAATACTTTTCTAGATGCCTGCATAAAATAGCTGTGTAGTAAATGGAGAAAGCGTAGGAGGTGGTTCACAAGCCATTCAATTATGTTTCCTTTCAGGGTGGCAGCGTAGGGGGAGAGGGTGCACGTACAGCCAGGTGTGATTCTTGCCTCACACTGCAGGATGTGTGTCAACACTTCTGGTGGGAACCTTGCCTTAGAGGCCTTTCATCACTGTGTGCATTGTGTAGATGTGCAGTACAACAGCAGGAGCAAAGTAAATGTGTCACCTTGACATTCCCATGTTCTATTTCCATTTATATGTTTGGGACTCTGATAGAGATTGCTTTCAAAAGGCTGCTTTATATGGATATGTATATTAGCTTATTACACAGCAATTAAATACTTAACACAGCATATTTTTACAGTATTTGGTGATATAAATGATTATTTAATTGTTCTGTATCAAAGATAGTCTAAGAAAATTTTTAAGTTATTCTTGTGTTCTATTTTGTTTCTCTTCCTCATCTAGAGAAGTTTTGGAAGCCATAAAAATTTTAGAAGGTTTGTTTTTTAACTCAGAGATTAGGAATTCTGCCTTTGAGACTTGTCACTTTTCTTAAAAGAGAATGTTCTGCCAGCAGTAACACCTAATTGAAGACAATTAAATCTTACAGACTTTCTTTCTTCAAAGGCTTATTTAGACGTGGAAATTAAATTGTCATAACAAGCACAGAGAGGGTTTTAGGAATAATTTTCGCAGTAGAAAATACTCTGTAAGAAATATCATAAACGAATTATGTTTATGCTAAATATCTATAAAGTTTTGAAAGTATTTTCTAAGTGAGATCTGAAGAGTTGTATGAATTCAGATATTCTGTCTTCCTGTCCTGGTTAACACAGACCAGTGCAGAGAGTTGTTTTTGTCAGAAGCGTCACTTGCCTTTAAATGACAGGTTGAGAGAACATATTAAGGAGACTCTCACAAAAGTTCCTGTGAATGAATTGGTCAGGATTCATTCCCGACTTGTGTTTGCAATCTAAGTGGCCCCAGAATCATGTTTAAGTTGTCATTTTCCAGGCTGCTGTGCAGAGGACAGCTGGGGGAATGCAGAACCTGTTGCATGAATCCTGGCAAGGAGAATAGATCCCAACTCACAGTGTGGTTGCACGTGCTCTAAAATGGAAGGAAAATGTATATCTGGCTAGACTGTTTGCTAGGAGAAGAATCTATAAGTAATGCATAGGAACAATATTAGAATAAAAATACTTTCCTTCAGGTCTATTGAATGTAAGCTTTCTGCCAGGGAGAGCAAGATCCTATTAAAAAAACAGTACCAAGACATATGGGACAAGCTGTGAGAAAGCTGATGTAAAATCTGCTTGGTAAGGATGTGCCCTGGAGCCCTCATCTACCATGTTAACATGGCATCAGATAGGGCACCAGCTGCTTCTATACTAAACCCAGAAGAATCACTCATGCATAGCAGAATGACTGTGGTTGGAATTAAAGTTAAATCAGGTGTCAGCAAATACTATAATTGTGTAAGATGTAGCTCACTTTTATTAGCTTCCATGATAGATCAAAGCCATATTTGATCTTGTACAGATTTCTGGAAGCTAATTTATCTTGCGTGGTCAGCTGCCTAAGTGTTTTTCATTGGTTTGTCCTGTTCACTGGTCCTCATCTATAGGCAGCACAGGCACATACCTACACGCATTCGCTCTTTAAATAGAAACTGCTCTGTTGCAATGCACCTCCCTCTCCTTAAATATACCTATGTCCTGCATCTCTGCCTTCAAACTTATTATTTTTAACTCTTCTTCACAACTAAATCACTTGGACATCTCAGGAAGGAGATTTCCAAATGAGAAACAGCTTGATGCCAGTATAAAAGTCCTCACCTGAGCCTTATTCACATTGGGCCATGGATAAGTGAGCAGAGGAGTACAGAAGATCAAAGGAGAACAAGATTTTTTGGCAGCGTTTCTAGTTAACAATGATGCACAGCAGCTGTAGGATAGATTAGATAGGGACTGATAAGAAAGAATAATATGGTTTATCAGGTCCTTTAGAGTGAGGATAGAACAAGGATAGAAAAAGCGTGCACCAGTAAGGGACCATGATTGAAAATTTAACTTGCTGTAGAGAAAGACCTGGACTAGGATTAAGGAGAGCAAAGGAGGTAAAGTGGACAGATCCAGGTGTTGGCTAGGGGGCCAGGAAAACTGGCAGAGCGATGACTCATCCATCAGCACACGCATTTCCATTTGCTCTTTAAAGCGCCTAAAATCAAAGTCAGGAACTAGCATTCCAACTTTCTTGTATCAGATCCTACTAGCTCAATACTGGAACCACATAACACTTTACAACTTTCTCTACCTTCCTTGAGAAATGAAAAATAGCCTCACCATCAGTTCTTTCCAGTGCGTGGACAGACTGTGGACAGAGATCAGCTGGAACTTCTCCAGAACTTCTTCAGCTTGTCAGTACCATTTCATCTTGGGACCTTACACACATGCAGTGCAATAGACATGCCTTTGGGATCCTGAAAACTGTAGATGAACATAACAAATCCGGACATTCCAAAGACCCCTTATGATGGCAATGCCTGTATTTCCTGTCCATAGGTATTGGCAGTGAATCATAGAATTGCTTAGGTTGAAAAACACCTCTAAGATCATCAAGTCCAACTTTAACCCAGCACTTCCAAGTCTACCATTAAACCATGTCCCTAAGTGCTGCATCTACATGTCTTTTAAATATCCCCAGGATCTGCAAAGGGGATCAACCTTCGGTGACTGAACCACCTCCCTGAGCAGCCCATGCCAATGCTTGACAACCTTTTCAGCAAAGAAATTTTTCCCAATAGCCAACGTAAACCTCCTATGGTGCAGCTTGAGGCCATGACCTCTTGCCCTGTTGTTAGTTGCCTGGGAGAAGAGACCAACTTCCACAAGGCTACAATCTCCTTTCAGTAGTTGTAGAGAGTGATAAGGTGCCCCCTGAGCCTCCTTTTCTTCAGGCTGGACAACCACAGCTCCCTCAGGCACTTCTCATCAGACTTCTGCTCCAGCCCCTTCACCAGATTTGTTGTCCTTCTGTGGACTCACTCCAGCAGCTAAATGCCCTTCTTGTGGTGAGGGACCCAGAACTGGACACAGTACTTGAGGTGTGGCCTCATCAGTGTCGCGTACAGGGGGATGATCTCTGTCTTAATCCTGCTGGCCACACTATTTCTGATACAAGCCAGGATGCCACCTGCCTTCTTGGTCACCTGGGCGCACTGCTGGCTCATGTTCACCCAGCTGTTGACCAGCACCCAGGGCCTTTTCCGCTGGACAGCTTTACAGCCACTCTTCCCCCAACCTGCAGCATTACATGGGGTTGTTGTGGCCTAAGGGCAGAATCCAGCATGGTGGACATGATAGTTACCTGCAGTGGCAGTCTCCACTCCAGAGCCATGCAAACCGAGTTGAGGAATCTGTTCATACTATCAGTGTCAATTGTAACAAGCATCAGCTTCACAGTAAGTCTGTGCCTCTGAGCTCCTGGACTGATGAGCACTCTGTGGACATGTAAGTCACATTGGGGAAACAGCATTCCTTTATTGTGGTGAGAGCAAAAAAAGGCATGAGGAAGGAGGAGTGAAATGTCAGCATTGAAACAGACTGGGATTTCTGGTTGCCTGTGGTTACTGTGCTTAGGTTGAGGTAGCAGAATAGCTGTTACTCCTCCGGGCAGGTCATGCACCAGAGCAAGGAGAGGCTGGCTTCCTGGCAGAGCAGCTTTGTCTTTTCCCATGCCTCATCACTGCCTCAAAGCATCCAGAAGCCTAGAAACATCTCTGGGGTCCTGTAGTGAGGCCACAAGGGAGGCTTCACAGGCTGGTGATCCTCTCCACTGAGTCCTGCTGTTCAGACAGTTCAATGGTGATTCTTGTACTTCCCAGCTGAGTGAGAGGTCTGACAACCCTGCAGCCAGAAGCCTGTCTTGGAACAGCTCTTAACTGATAGATCTTTGTCATAGCTGCTGACAGATGAAACTTGCAATGTGATACTCTTTCCTTGCAGTGTCTCTGGCAGGACTCATGATGTGGTATTGGCTGATGCCATTGAGCAGGTAGATGGAGTAATCATTCTGCTTACAGAAACACAAAACTTCAGCTGTCCTTTTCTTTTGACATGGTGGCAAGAACCTTGTTAAGCCATGTGGCTACTGGTGCAGGAAGTTAAGGTGAGTACTTCCAATGAGTCTTGCATGGTGGGAGAAACAAAATACATCGAATTGGTAACGCCTGTGCAGTCTCAGCATCTTATTTGCTCAATTCATCTGCCATGAGTTAATCAGACTGGCCATACAGGCAACTCCACAGAAGTGATTCCGAGCATAAAGCTGTGCTATTGCCCTTTCCAACTGCACACATACATCACTTAGTAGTTGAAAAGTACTTCTCTGCCACCTTTGCTGCTGTTCTATTTTAAATACTTCTGTTATTCCTTCCCTTGTTAATCATGTGGATCATACCAGAGGTCCTGAGCCGATCCTTTGCTTTAGTAGTGTTCTCATTGGATGCTGTATCAGAGATTAGTCAGTTCGTACAGGAGTCAGTTCTTACTCCCCTCTGCTAGGAGTGGACAGGAAAACCTACGAGGACCTGTACTGAGGATGTGAAAGCTGCATTTCTTATCTTTTTCGCTGTGTTTTTTCCTGATGTTTTCTACTCTCAGTATCCTTGGGACAAGTGAAATCCTGTCCCTGCTCTGAGTGTAATATGTTTCTTGTTGAAGAGAGATTACAGTGCACAACATGCTACTTGGCCTTGCCGTAACGATCCTATTGCTTGGTACTGGCCTGGAAACCATCTGTTATTACTAGCAATGGCTCTGGCATAGGGCTAGGAGACAGGGTGGAAGTAATTTGACCTTGAGTATGTTGTTTATGGGATAGACAGCTCAGCCACAGCTTTCTCCACAGCTGCTAAGAACAATTTCTTGACATTTTTACTGTATGGCATAATTCTTTACTGGGCCTAATTCAAACTCATCCAGTTTGAACTCTCTCATTTGGGCCCCATGGAAGCCAGCAAGAATTACAGGCAAAATGTTTTGATCCCACAGATCCCACACTTCCCACAAGGAAGAAGAAATGGGCTGTGAGGTCTCAGGGCAGATATCATCAATCACCCAGGAAAGTTTCAAATAGGATCTGCTAGAACAAAATATTTACAGTAAACATTAGGAAAGTTAAAACCTTTTCTAGACCAAGTAGAGCTCTGGCTGAATGCCCAGCCTTCCTGCCAAACATCTGGCCCTGGCTTTGGAGCAGAGAGTAGGAAAAGGCAGTACGTTTCTCCAGAGGAATCTGGACAGAGGTTAACAATTATATAAAACCTTGTTCCTGCAGACCAAAATTACCTGTAGACTTCACCACTACCCATTCCAAATTCTTGCTGGAGAGCCTTTAAGAAAAATTATTTACTTAAAATGAAAGCCCTTTCAAAGGCTGCTGTTTTAAATGCTCATGAAGACATACTTACCTATGCTGAAAAATAAAGTGCGATGGAAAACAATCGAGATGTGCTTTGTATTTTGTGTTTTCCCCTACATCTTATTCTGCATTCATCTACTTTACAACAAGTTGCAAATCACTAATAAATGTAGAAACCAACTTTTCTTCTGATCATTATCAATGTTTTCCTTTCTGCTTCTCCTTAGTGCTTTGCCCAAATTTCAGTAGCATGAACACAAACAATTCTATATTGAGTCTTGATATTATTGAAAAAAACCAAACCAAAAGCTAAAACCAAACAAAACCAACCAAAAAAACCCCCAAACCAAAAGCTAAAGGCAAATAAAAACAACAAAAAAACCCAAACCAAACAAGTGAAAAACCAAAACCAACCAACCAACCAACCAAAAAAAACAACAAAAAAAAGCCCCACCAAAACCAAACTCAAAAAACCCAACAACAAAGTCAAAGTCTGCTTTGGTAAACAATCTTTTCTCCATAGTTATTTTCCAGACAGGGACTAATGCTGTCATCCTAGTGAGACTAGTAATGACATACTAATACAAAGTCATGTGAGTGACTTAGAGAAGCTTCCACATCCTAGCTGGCCACTGTCTCACTTGCTTTGCTTTCTGTTGAGGCTTGAAAGGCCCCTCCGCTCAGCCTGCACATACATGGGCCAGCCTGCATTATAGTTATTTTCACATATGAGTACTTCACTTGTGGGAAGTGGATAGAGAACTTAAATTCCTTCAGTGAACATCAGACAGGAATTCTGTTTGTGCAAATGGTTGTAGAGCAGATTTCGTATTTATGAAGCCATTTCAGATTTCTAAGGGAAATATATTTTGCTAAAAGGAAATTAATTAAAAAAAAAATGTTATAAAAGTTAGATCTTTTTAGTCATGAAACAAGGAACATTAGAGATGACTAAGCACAACGAATGATTTTCAAGTATCTGGGATCCAGTAACTCCTCTTGTGATCAGTTCATGAGATAGTCCGTAAGTTCTCTCTCTGTAAAACTATGTTACATGAATAAATCATTGAACAGTTTTTTTCTCCCTGGGTGTTGGGGTTTTGTTTGTTTGTTTAACTAAAGATGTTCAGAGAAAATCTGAGAATATAACTGACTCAGTACAGTCAGGATGGAGCTGCAGGCATCTCAGAGTTTTGCGCGCTCGAGTGCTGTCAGCTGTGGAGAGTGAGGATTTGGATGCCCTCCATGTCTAAGCACAGTTAATGGTGGATTCACACTGTGTCTCCATGTGTGTGCACATGGCTGTGAGGAAGCCAGGGGCTGTAACAGCAATGGCAGTGGGGCTGCAGACTCAGGGCTGGTACCTCCATGTGCCAGTGACTAGGGAGACTGGGATCCAGGGGCAGGTGCTGTGCAGACTGGGCGCCTGAGCCCGGCTGCTGGAGGGATCCACCTTTTGCATTTGTATTGACATATTTCCCAGTAACAGACAAAAACCATCCAAACCAAAACAAAACTTGTAGGCCTCTGAAAGGCTGAATTTAAAAATTCCCAGTGTGGGTTTCCATCTTCCCTGGCCTACTTGACTGAGCATCGTGATACCGAAAGGGGTTCTATGCCCCAGGTGCAGGCAAGGAACTGGTCTAGTCATCAATAAGTTTATGGAGAGTGGAACAGCTTACTGAGGGCTACCATGTTGGGGGGTAGAGGATAAAGAAGATCACAAACAGGAAGGTTAGCATCCCTTGTGGTTCTACACGTTGTACAACATAGGCACAGGTGGCTGGTTAAGACCTCTGCTGATAACATATTTCTGTGAGTTTTGGGGTGTGTTCTTGTCTGCTTCCAGCATCCCTCAACTAGAGGAGGGGACTGTCCTTGAAATTGTTAGTGTGACTAGCAATTTCTGCTCTAGGCAGCGGTTAGAGGGAACTGGAAACGGTGATGCAATAGGTACCCAGTAAGCCCACATCTGTGCAGTGCCACAATAAGAAAATTTGAAACAGTGTTTGAATGGATTTTATATGTAAGAAAATGTTAGATAATCTGTTCATGTTTCTAATTAGCCTAATGTTAATGCAGACACCAAGCAGTAGATGATGACATTATTACTCAATATAAAATAAGGCATGGTTTGTTATCTGCAGTTACTTGTAATTTATCTTTTTTTTTGATCTGATGCAGAAATGTGAAGATTCAAGAAAATCTCTGAGGCTTAGCCACAGTAGCAGATTGGGTTGCATCTGCAAAGGAGTTGCCTGTTTTGTCTACTTTGAATTAAAATTAAAAGCTGTCGCAATAACAATGCATCTAGTATGAAGAATTAGGAAACAAAGTAATCTTACTTTGTTTTTATGGACTTCCAGTAGTAACCCCCGTGAAAGTAGTAATTACAGCATATTATTCATCGAAGTCTGAAATGGCTACCTTCCAAAACATTGCATGACAGTTTCAGTTTAGGAAAACTGCTTAAAGCAATCCACAAAAGACCTTTCCTACAAGTGCCATGTAATTATTTTATTTTGAAATTTTATAAATTCAACCTTTGACTAACAGAATGACAGCTTGAACTGGTGCCTCCAAGGAGGGACCCCCAAACAAAGGACACCCTGGGCTTTTATACCCTCACAGTCTAAGCATGGGGAAAATCTGGGTGCCATTGGCTCCTGCTGTGCCTCTGAGTGTCCCCGAGTGAATTTGAGCCTGGGAAGAAGGGAGGGGTAAGGGGAAGGTGTTTTTAAGATTTTGGGTTTATTCTTATTATCCTACTTTGATTTGATTGGTGGAAAATTAATGAATTTGCCCAAGTCAAGTCTGTTTTGCCCGTGACAGTAACAGGTGACTAATCTCTCCCTGCCCTTATCTCAACCCACCACCCTGTCATTACCTATCTCTTTGCTCTTGTGACCAGTGACAGAACCTGAGGAAATGGCAGGAAGCTGAGTCAGGGGAGATTTAGGTTGGATATCAGGAAAAGGTATTTCACCCAGAGGGTAGGTGAGCACTGGAACAGGCTCCTCGGGGAAGTGGTCACAGCAACCAAGCCTGACAAAGTTCAAGAAGGGTTTGGACAATGCTCTCAGGCACATGGTGTGACTCTTGGGGTGTCCTGCGCAGGGCCAGGAGTTGGACTCCTAGAGCCCGATGGGTCCCTTCCAACTCAGCATAGTCTATGTTTTCTCTCTCCTGCCCAGCTGAGGAGGGGTGTGACAGAGTGACTTTGATGGGCACCTGGCATCCAGCCAAGGTCAGCCCATCGCAAGGAAAAAGTAGATACTTTTAACCAAGATTTTAAAGGACAGCAAATCAACAAAGCAGCGAGTTGCAAACGCTAATTTAAAAAAGGAAGACAAATAAGAGGAAGAAACCAGCAAAAGCGACATTGTATCTAGGGATGACACCAGACCTCAGCATAGGAAGTAACAAGTTGAGAACAAAGATAATCACGTATCACAGATATGGCAATTTTGAATGGAACCTGATGGTTTTTTCAGCTAGCTTTATTAGAAAGTGGATAGATTATTTAAAATAAAAGAAAAACAAACCAAAAGGAAATGATAAAGAAGTTAGATCCAGGAATAATACTACAGGAATACTTCTTCAAGAACATTTAGTGGGAATTAAACTGTTATGGGGAAAAAAAAAACCCAAACCAACCCTTAACTAATTTATTAGCTCCTAGATATTGTATTTCAAGGAGAATTCTGAGTGCCTTCAAATAGGAACCTCTGTGTGAAAGCAGGTTCAATGTGTAGCATCAGATTTGTCCTCTGCTATTCAAATGACCAGTATGAAAATATCATTAAGCTATCAAATCTATAACCTTATCTCAATTTAATATTAATAAAAAATATATTGTGTTCATTGACAAACTAGTTCTCTTTTTACTCACAAAACCAGCTCATTTTTTCTTGGTCATTTAGCTTTCTATTCATAAGACTACACTGCCGTAAGCTGTCTGCATAGCTATTTATATTTTCTAAACTAATTTTCCTAGTATTACTTTATTTTATCAGTAATGATCATATACTGCACTGTCTTAGGCTAAATACTACACTTAATCTATTGCTCTTTAGTTCTGAGGCCTAGAAAGATTTTCAAGAATTATTTGAAGCATAATAAAGACTACTTTCATCTTTGATTACTGATGTTATTATATACTGATCAGTTTCTTTAACACTTGAACACTTTCACAGTACTATTTGGGATTTTCAAGTCAGTTCTCCTGTTCCAATACCACCACCATTTTCCAGAAATACAGGCAGAGAATGAAAGAGGAAACATATTTGTCCTTGCAAAACATTAAAATCCTGCAAATCTGCGCTATTGCACTGGGCTGCTTTGTCACAGGGTTTCCTTGCACATTAGCAGAACCCTGGCTCTGCGCAGCATCTGGGTCTTGATCTGCAGCAAACACAACACACGGAGCAAGGGGCATAGCTGGAAGCCTCTTAGACTGTTCACCAATACACTGACATGTATTAGAAAGATTGAATCCCAACCCAGCGCAGCAGCCAGCAGGGCACAATAAATGCAGGTACCTGGAGTAGGTTTTGTTAGCTCAGTTTGGACTGGTCTTTTGTCTCAACAGTGCTGCTCAGTGTTTGAACCCTGGTTCACAGACCACACAGCTACTTCTTTCCTGGTAGGAGTTTATAACTAAGTTTGCAGCAGTTTTCCTTCTCAATAGCCCAAGAGAAATGGAGTGCAGCCTCCCAGAGGAGTGTTACAACCTACTCCAGAAGGGGATGGTAACCCAGGTTCTTGTTAATAAATCCCTTGGGGTGGACCAGAGTCAAAGGACACTGAATAATCGGTTTTTGTAAACATACATAGGTAGGGTTTATTTTAGAACAATCTTGTTTCAAAGGTAAACAGGTATGCTGCCATTTGGGGTGTTATCTATAGTAATGCAGCAATATTAAGGAAAAGAAAGACCAAAAAATAAGGTAGAAAGATACATATATAGTCACCATCACTGGATCCAGCTTCGTAGTTGTCTGTTGGTTGAAGTGGTGGTCTTGATCCATTGGAACCCCACCACAAAACTCAAAGACTTAATGAGTTATTGTACACTTCAAGCTCAGGTGGGAACGCCTTGTACCTTCCCTGGGGCAGCGAATTTCACAACAGATGGTGTCCCGGGACATGTCACGAGTCTCTGACACCTCCTAAGACTCAGCATCAATCATGGTCCAACATTTGGGATGAATAGCCCAGGCCAGATGCTAAATGTCTTTGAGGTTCCCCAGAGGGACTTTTACAGCAGACTCATCATGTAAGGGAGGACATTTTCATGACAAGAAAGATTATCCTGCCTCAGAGGATTTGCCTCTTATTAGCCTCTTCATATCTGGAAATCCAGTTTGTAGCTTCAGGTGTGCATACCCTTCTGCACCTGGGATGGTTGCACAATGGCACCCACTTATCTGATCTGAAGGTCTTTTTGCAGTAGGCCTATTTAGGGAGGGGTGGGCTTTGCTGGGTTAGCAGCTGTTTCTTTTCAGTTTGCCATGGTGGACAAAAGTCTTTTGGTGATCTTAGGTATGTTTAAGCCATTCTCTATTTCAGTCTCTAACAAGCAGCTGGAACATGAGGCTTCGCTAGTGCTCTCTTCAGATTCAGCCACCTGTGTCCTCTCAGAAACTGGACAGGTATTTCCACAAGAAGAAGCTGGAAATATTAGGGAGCAAGGACAAACACCACCACTGAGAAGCTCTTGCTAGTGCATTGGTAACGCATAATCTCCAGAGAAGTTTTACACCAAATGTTGTACCAATTGTTACATAGGTTTTGTTTCATCTCTGCGAAAAAATAACCTACTGCTTCCCCTATCCACTTGCACACAACAAAGCATCATGCATTGGCTTTGAGTTTTAAGCAAACATGGTAGACCTAGCAAGGGATGTACAAAACACGTTTCTTTGAGAAGCTTAAAAGCTTGTGCAATTCCCTTGGAGGCAAACCCTATTTTAGTCTTCATCCTTCAGTCGTCCTGCAACATGAATTTCTACAATTACTTGTGCACGTGTATTTCACATATTTTTCTGTGGGCGCATAGATGATGATAGACCTCTGCAACAAATGGTGCAATTTTACCTAGCAGTCTGTTGCCTTCATAAAACTGATGTACGAAAGGTTTCCCCAACAACTGCAACTGTTATTGACAAAACTTAATAGCATAGAACAGGCTGGGACAGTCTCATACTAAAATTATGAATATATTTAAATCACAAACAGGTACTTATTAGGGGTGTTTCACAAACAGGCTATGAAAACTCTGCGGTAGGCACTCAGGATTTCCAGACTGGTGGTAGAATGCAAGTTTATAAGACAAGCCATTTAGACACTATCTTTGTTACTTAAAAAGATAATATGATGCTGAACTACAGTTAAAATAGTTGAAACAGCAGGTGCTACAGCTGTTTCAAGTGAAGAGAGACCTAGAAGCAGGAGAGGAACCCAAAGGAGTAGCCTCTGCTTCTGTTAAACTTTGCTCTAACTGCAAGTGTAAAGCATCTCAGCTACATACTTTGCTTTAGGTAATAAAAAATGTATCACTAGACAAGTTTATTTTGTGACTTCTAATAATTGCTTTGAGTGCATCTTGTATAGTTCACATATTGCAACTAGGGGATTCTAATCCAATCTTATTACAGTCCTCAAGATCTCAACTGGGATAATGAAACTGCTGGTACAAAAACCTTGGTCAACCTCTACAAGTTAGAGCAAAGATTACTAACAAGAAAAAAGTATTCAAGTAGGACACCACAAATCATATTTTATTAGTAGGGGATTTTGGGGAAAGATGTAGGCAATCTGACTGGAAGCATCTCTTAAAAAAATCACTACCCATATTATACAGAATAGCAAGCATGTATGTTTTCTCCCTCTGGAACAGGCTGAACAGAATTGATTTTCACACTACATATTCTCAAGAAAATTTTTTCAGTATCAGATATTTTCCAACAGAAAAATTCTGTCAAAGCTGCTGAAAAGGGAAGGGATTACAAGTGAAGTATGACAAATAAGTGGGATATTGTTTAAACAAAAGGCAGTTCTAGCATTGTACCAAGTTGACCATATCCTTTCACCAATGTGCCTCTGACTTGAAATGCAAGAATCACCGAGTCATTTAGGTTGGAAAAGACCCCTAAGATCAGCGAGTCCAGCCTTTAACCCAGCACTGCCAAGTTCACCACTAAATCATAATCCTAAATTGTCACAACTATATGTCTTTTAAAAGCCTCCAAGGATGGTGACTCTACTTCCCTGAGTAGCCTATTCTAGTACTTGACAAACCTTTCAGTGAGGAAAGTTTTCCTAATATCCCATCTAAACCTCCCCTGGCACAACACGAGGCCATTTCTTCCCATTCTGTTGTTACCTGGGAGCAAAGCCCAAGTCCCACCTTGCTACACCCTCCTTTCATGTAGTTGTAGAGAGGACTACAGTTCTCCCCTCCACCTCCCCCGAGCCTCCCTTTCTCCAGGCTAAACAATCCCAGCTCACTCAGTTGTTCCTCCTAAGACTTGTGCTCTAATAAACTGTCTCAAATTAAATCTGTACTTTACTTAGGGAAGGTTTTAGAAGTGTAGTGAGAACAATAAATACAATCACACAAGGAACAAAACATTCTGGTTTGGATTTTTTTTTGTTGTTGTTAATCCAATTAGCTAGAATTTCTAAACATGCTGACATACACATCCCATGGACCTTAGCTTTTCCTCTTCCGTAAGAAGAGAAAGAACACGGATATGCTGTCAGAACATCACACTTCACAACCCCATCCCACTATAGGCACAGTGTAAATTAACATTATGCAACCAAAGCAGCTGAACTTTTAGCCAAGATAAGTATTTAGCAGCATAGCAGCACAACAAAACTGAGGCATCAGTACAAATTTTCTGTGAGCTGTGATTAAAGACCACTGACTACAGAGAGCTAGAATGTTTGAATGTAAGGAGACATACTGAACACAAAGATCATTAACTGTTTACTCTTAAAAGAATCTTTGCCTTTTCCTGAAAGGAAAAAAAAAAAAAAAAAGAAAAAAAGAAAAAAAGAAAAAAAGAAAAAAAGAAAAAAAGAAAAAAAGAAAAAAAGAAAAAAAAAAAAAAAAAAAAAGAAAAAAGAAAAAAGAAAAAAAGATGTATCAGAGACTAAAGTGCTGCATCCTGATTGTTTTTACTGGTTCGTTGTCTCATTAGCAATTTTTTAATACATATCCGTGAAGGTACAAGATACTAATTCACCATAAACTGTGCAAGAATTTAAACACTTCAAGTAGATAGTGGTCTTTGAATACTGTATTGTTCTTTCCACTAAAACAGACTTTGATAGCCAAATGATTTAGACAGCAAGATTTAAAAAAACTGCTACAGATGGGACTGTGCTTAGAAATATCCTGATATATAAGACTAGGTTTATAAAATTCTCTTCAGAATATGCTTTAAGTGATTCTATTGAACTTTTATTGTCCACTAACTCCATTTTAGCATTGAGGAGTAAATCATCCCCTTCACTATCCTCTCTCTCTCTCTCTCTCTCCAGGGAACATCATGAGTGAGTGTTCATCAAAACATCTATGATCAAAGTGTTAAATTATAATGTGATAACAAAAACAACAGGGGAAGCCTCAAACTTCCTGTAAAACACTATAGAAACATGTAAACACTAAAAGAATTAAACAGTTTGAGAATCAAATAATGACACTGGCATCAAGAAATATGTATTCCCTAAGTTCTCCCAAAGATGGACTTTTTCCATAGTGGCTAAGAGCAAGACAGTTGTCCTCCCAGTCAGAATTACAAGGAGCCACTGGTAGTCCAAGGGCTCAGCTGTAGCTAACTTAGAAAACTAGTGTCTAAAATTTTCAAGGTAAATTTCATCAGATATATTGCTTTGATTACTACAGCAGTATAATTCAACAGTAAAGAAAGAATTTTGAGCTTTAGACAAATCTTACTGCAATACCATACTGGAAAACTTGTCATCTGGCAAAATTATATTACCAACTTGTTTTAAAGAACAGAATCCAACATAAAGTGCAACCAGATCAGAAGATACATGGCAGAAGTTTGATTTCCTATTAATTTACAAATTATATTAGCAGCAGAATTCTTGGATTTTGTAGACTTTTTTTTCCTTCTTGTTAATTTGTTTGGGTGGTGGGTTTTTAAATTATTATAATTTGGTTGTTGTGTTTCTTTTTGTTGGATTTTTTAAAAAAAAATATTTTGTGTTGAATTTTTCTTAGGAACTCTAAAAATTATTATCCCAAGCATGCAAAGGACACAGATGTGCCTGAAACTGGAAAGTCTGTATGCTTGGAATCCCGTCACATTCTTGAAACCATTCTGGAGTCCTTCATGAGTAAAATGTTGGGGTATGACCACCAACATTGACATGACAAGCAGCGCAACATATTCCAGAATATAAAATCATCTAGAATGTTATCAACAGAAGAAGTAAAACACTTGTTTTTTTAAAAAAACACAGTAAGAAAATTTTGTAAAAATCCCAAGATTTTTTTCTAAAGTTAGAAAACATCACAAAATTTTTAATAGTGCTAGACTGGCCTAAGTATCCTAAGTAAAGAATGCCTTCCAAAAACAGTTTAGAGTGAAGACACGTATTGCATACTGAGATAACTATTAATTTTAAGAGGTAGATGACAATATTAATCTATTACTTGAGGAAGATAGCACTACAACTTTTATGTAAATAGCATTAAATATTATCTATACAGTATCCCTCCATATGTAAGAGTGCAAAGGGAAGGAAGAACACTGTCCCTCACCTAACAGCAACTGTATTCATTTATACCCTTGGTCTGCATCATCAGCTCTCCTGAAAATGCAGGTGGGGGGTGGGAGAAAGGATTAGAAAGGCAAGGAAAAAAAAGTAAAATCAACCCTATTTGTGTATGCAGGCAAATAATAGGCAGAACACACCATCCAGACTGCAGTGAGGGCTACTGAGCTCACAGCACAATCCTCAGGTCAGGACAGTGTGACTAGGTTGAGCGGAAACAGCAGAAGCCTGCACAGGCAGTCAGCTTCATTTGCCCAAGGTATTTATGAAGGTGTTTCACTGCTGGAAAAGCATTTCTGTTCCTATTCACCATGCCCATCAGATTCTGGGTTACCATTAAGAGATACCATTAAGAGAAAAAAGCAGCAAGTAATAGCAGCACTGATGGAAAGGCTTTGTCACAGTGAGGATCAGAGTATGTTTTTAACTTGCCACCACCTGTAAAATGTTGGCTGTTACTAAAAGCATTCATCTCAGATAGTGTTAAAAGCACAGATCAGTACAAAAATGGGATCACAATTTTTCTATCCTTCGGGTAGTCTTCAAATTTCTCAAGGTACCATCTGAAAAACAAAGACAGAAATCTGGTGAGTATTGAGTTTTCCAAATGCTGTTGAGAAAATTAAGTAACTGTACAGTGTGTTCAATTTAATCCATATATTTTCTGTCTACAGAAAAAAAATGCATTTAAAACCCACTCTGGATACAAAAACAGCATATACTGCACTCATCCTTAACATTGTCTAATCACCAGCTACAACAAAACTAAGTTACTGCTGCCAGCAACGGGAAATCAAACCAACAAATGCAGTGAGAGCAGTCAGGGAAGGAATAACCTGTTCTTTCAAAATCTATGTTGTTATGCATCCTGAGTATTTGCAGTTTAGAAGTAGAGGGGAAAGAAATCAAACTAAAAACATGTAATTCCATAATGACTTCACACAGAAGCAAGGGACACTTTACATACTGGAACGAGAGTCCCATTCTACATAGAAACATATTCAGTTTCAATCAGGATTTAGATAATCCAACTAAACATGACAAACATTACACTAGCCTTACTGCTACACCTCTCAAAGATCATTAGTATTTTCAAATCCAGACAAATAACACATACATAGCACTATCAAATGTTATTTGTCTTTTCACCTTATAACAAACACATTTACTTCCATTTTCAAATACTTATCCTTCTGCTTCTCTAAAATAAAAGAATTAACTTCACCGCAGCTCCTCAGGGGTGCAGATATTAACATTATCAATAGTTAACTGCAAGATCAAGACTGGAATAAGCAGAGGACAAAACATGCAATGCACAATAACGTACAGCTGTGGAATACCATCATTACACTCTAACTTATTTTAAGTTTTTTAAACTAAACAGACTACACTAAAATATTTCTTCGTTTACATGGATTTGTTAGGGTTTGTTTTTTTGTTTTTTGTTTTTTTTTTTTTTGTACCTCTCTTCCATTTTTATGCATTTTTCCTTTAGTGCAAATTACTTCCTTTTAAAACATTTAACTTTTCCTAAAGTTCTCAGTGCCATCAAGGCTTAGGATTGATGGAAACCAACAATGGAATTTGAACCTGAAGAACATGATATACAAGGAGAGACAGAGGAGGATGGTATTGCTTAGCTTAGCAAGGAGGAGATTAAGGGGCCCTGCTACTGCCTGCAGGCTGTGGAAGGGTAGTTACTCAAGACAATGGAGCAAAATTATGACAAATGCCAACTCCTGCAGCTGGAATGCAGCGGCCCCATACAAAAGTACAGGGCGGAGGCTGCCTGCCTAGATAGCAGTTCTGCACAAAAGGACATGAACATCCTGGCGGACAAGTCAAGGATGAGTCAATAATGGAACCCTGCAATGATGAAGGCCAAGGGCATATTGGCCTGCCTTAACAAGTGCAGAGCCACCAAGCCAAAGGAAGGGCTTATTCTCTTCACCATTTAGCATCTGAGAGCATGCATCTGCATTACTGCCTCCAGTTTTTGGCTTCCTGGGCAACAGAGGTGTCCACAAACTGGAGAAGAATCCAGCGGATGGTCAGTAGGACAACTACATAGCTGGAACCTATGAGAGAAGGCACTGAGAGAACTAGGTTTGTTCAGACTAGGAAAAAAAGTGAAGAGGCACATTTAATTACAGTCTTTCAAAACCTACTGTGATATTAAAGAGGAGGCAGAGCTATACCTTTCCTGGAGGAACATAGGAACTGTGCCAGGAGATAAGAGTTGCAACATGGAATATTCCGACTGGTTATAAGCAAAAAAAAATCTCTTCCCCATGAGAATAAGGAAAAGCCTCTTTCAGTGCTTTGTCAGAGACATGCTGAAGCCTCCAACCTTGAGGACACTCAGAGCTGGGCAAAAGGGCAGTTGCAGGTCACATCAGCTGACTGGACAACCTCCAGACGCTCCTCCCAACCCAAGATGCTCTGCAACTCTGCTCACTAATAGCAGGTGATAAAGCAAGCAAAGATGGTCAGAGGCCACAGGCCAAGAAGGTTCAGGTTGGACAGCAGAAAAAACTTGTTCACTGGGAGGGTAATGCAGATCCAGAACACCCTACAAACAAAGTGCAGGAAAACCTCTCTTTCTGGAGGTTTTCAAGATTCCACTAGACATACCCATGGCTGCTCTCACAGATAGCCAGCAATGGCATTTTTTCCAACCTATTTTCCTCCATAAATTTATGTTTATTTCCTGTTATGCCACTAAGTTTCAGCATGAGAACCAAAGCAGGAAGCTGAAAATAACCAAAATAAGATTAATATGTTCAAATTCCTTTAGACATGATATTTCTTAAAGAGAATAAAGAAACTACTCTTTACAAACTACAGTCCTTCTGTTAGCAGGAAAGCCACATTATGAATACAGTACATTAGCAGTCAAAGCATTTAGTTAGAGCAGAGACTTTATTAAATATCCTCTACCAAAACTGTTTTCATATTGTCCATTAACTTGATTATAGACAACACGATAGACTTGATGATAAAGCATGCCTGTTATAGACTACTTTAGAGTGATTTTCAAAATTTTAATATTGTAGAAACCAGTTCAAGCAGCAACGGAAAATATTATATATGATAATTAAGACAATATTGCCAAACTTGTCTGTAATCTTTTACAGATCCAGGATGAACTACCTTCATTTAAACGTTGTTTTGACCACCTGATTGTATGTGTTTTTGCTTGGTATTATCCTGCTGAAATTCTGCAGTGCTTCATCTTCTCAGATTATTCTCTATCATATTCTCCCCTACAGCAGCACTCTTTCACAAGACCTGCTCTGCAACATCCCTCTGTGATGAGGCATAATTTGTGAAATGTAAATGCAGTGTGGCAGAGACGACAGAAATTATAAAGACTCAAACGCTTACTGATGGTGTTGTTTTGCCCTTGAACACAGGATGAAAAAAGTACACAATGCAAATGCAAGGCTTTCAATGGTGCAGCAGGCAAGGGCAAACCCAAACCATTCCAGGATCTCTCCAAAAAAGTTGGCTCCGCTGACATATTCAAACATTCCTCCTGAAAGCAGAACAGAGTTACTTCAAAAGCACCTTAATCAAGATGTCCAGTGCTATCTTTTGCTATACATCAGGTAAGAGCTACATCATCAATGCCTCTATCCAATTTTTAAAAGGTGGTGGAAGCAGTGTTTTTCAGTTCAATAAAGGATCACGTCAGGCCTCTTTCTAAGACAGACCCTCTCTAGCTCCATTTTTTCTCTTTAAATCATGAAAGAAAAGCAGATTTACTAGTAACAGAAGCAAATACATGCCTTCGTAAATAATTATTTTACATTATATCAAGCTGTCTCTTTGATCATAAACTAAACAATTTTTATAATATGTAATAGAAGACAGCTGAGAACGCAGCTGCGCTGGGCAGGGCACATCTCCAGGATGGAGGATCACCGCCTCTCTAAGATTGTGCTCTGCGGTGAACTTACCACCAGCTGCCTCAAGAGAGGAGCCCCAAAGAGGAGATAAAAGGACTCCCTGAAACAATACCTCAGCCTGGGCCATATTGACTACCATCAATGGTCCACTCTGGCCTCCAATCGGGAGGCGTGGAGACACACCATCCATAACACTGCTGATTCCTTTGAGAATGCACACAGAATCAGTCTGGAGGAGAAAAGGCAACGCAGAAAGAACCGTGCCTCACCAACACCGCCTATGGAGACTTTCTGCTGTGCCTTTTGCAACCGGACTTGCCTATCTCGCATCGGCCTCTTTAGCCATCAGCGCGCTTGCAGCAAGTGTGGGTGGAGCCCTTCCCTAATCTTCATTGGTGAAGCCGAGCCATGATGAATAGAAGACAGGCTCCCCTTGAGCCCCAGAAAATACTCAAAGGGTTATTAGCCTACAATGTTCAATTTCTTTAAGTACTTTAGAAATAAAGTTAATTATGAACAATGTTATTATTATGTGGTAAAGTCCCAAACTTATTCTCTAGCTTAAAATGTGTTGCCCTTTTGTTCCCATTCTTCATCACGCATACTGCTCCAGCCCTGACACTCAGTGAAAAAAGCAACTGGCAGTCTGTGTTAAATCTGTTGTACAGGCAATTATGCATAAACAATCAGTATACTCACCTGCCAGGAATTTTGTAAAATCAGAACTTTCACCCTAATTCCAAAGTCAGTGTACAAATTGATAACATCTCAGTATGTGCTTTATCAGTGGGACTAAGCAAACAAGTATTTGGCAAGTGTAATAAAGGACATGTTTTGACCTTGCTTTAATTACTCTACTTTTTTAACAACAGAGGTGAAGTTCTAGGACTTAAACTGGGTAAACAACATCAAAAAGACCAGCTTCTCCTGATCTTGCAGCAAATAACATCTTATTTCCTTCAGAATTTTTTGTACACTGAACAGAGTTCATATTTCTTTTTCACATGAGCACTTGGATTTACATCTATTAAAGTTATTTTTCACCCAGAAGGTAACTTATAACAGTCTACTGCCTTATATACCTTAGTTCTTCCAGTTTTATTAAAAACGACTCAAACTAATAACAGAGAGAAAACAACAAGAGAAAAAACAGTGAAACAGCAGAATTCAGAGGCAATATTATTTTCCTTGTCTCAGTGACTGTAACATACCTGAGTCTAATATTTCCAAAAGCATCAATAAACCTTAACACTTCAATAGGCTCCATAAGAATACCCTTCCAATTCTCCATTTTCCTATGAAAGCAAGAATTTATAATGCCTCCATTAATTTAGATTTCTATCCTCTTTTCCCTGTGTCTCCCTTTCTGCAGTAGTTGCTGCTCTCTGATTATCTGAGGTACCTCCCTCTTCATGCACAGGACATTAGATGGGCCAGCCACTGAGTATTTTCTGCATTCCCCTCCTGCCACTACACTAGGTTGATAATTTAGGTCTTGTTTCTCCATTCTCCTGCTGGTTCTCAGAAAAGTTCTAGAATACTGTGACATTTTTACCCCTTTTTAAAAATACAGCCAAAGTTGGTTTAAGAAATCCAAAGTGTTGCACAAGACAAGTGGTATCATGGAACAGATTCCTTACAATACTTGGCTTAAGAGGGGAAAAAAATAAAATGAGCCTTTTCTCCAGTCCCAGCTCTCTCTACCACTTCTCATATGAGAGAATACTTTTGCTGTATGAATCTCTATACCATTTTTCACTTACCTCTTGGTATCTTGTAACCAGTTTCCCCTGGTTTTCTCAGATTTCTGAGAATATGATCAGAATGAATATTGATTGCCATGCCAATCAACCACCCTATAAAACCTGAAAAATATTGAAAGTACTATCTTTAGTACACTGAGTGAAAACACTTGTTCAGAAAGCAAACTACAGTCATGCATCACTATTATCTCAAAAGCAGTAGTGATGTAAGCAGTATAAATAACTCTGGTGATAGTCAGTCCCAGCAGAGCTCACAGTAATCAACAGCTCCCTAGACAGGAAATAGTACTGCCAGTATGAGACCATATGTGCCCATATGCATGGGCATCTATGCAGATGTAATGTGTGTACTTCCCTAACTTCCACAATAGAAAAAAATATTAGTGTATTTGTTTAAACACTAGAAGAAACAGCCATTCTCATTCTTCTCAGAGGGACTTATCTTAGCCCCACTCTCCTTTTCTGTTTTTACTGATAGAATACAAGAATTTCCACAAGACTTTTGTGCAACAAAAGGAATAAAAACATAAAGCAGTTAATGCATCATTTACTTGTGTCATTCAGCAAAATGGTTTAGCTGTTTACACCAGGCTTCCATAGAACCTGAGATTGTTCTCTCGTTCTGCATCCTTATGTCTTGTTGCTATAACTATGGGATAAATCAAAAGGAATTTAGGACTGAAATTTCTTATTTTCATCCTTTGGCAATGTTACCTATGTTGTCTTCCTTTGAAGGCAGCATTTCTTACTACTAAGAGCAGACAAGGTTTTGGGTTTGAGGATAGATCATGTTGCTTTGAATCCACCTTCAAAGTTATCAGTTTTATTTAAATTACCAAGAATATGCCAGTGATGTGCCTCTAGGACAATGTCACTTCACATACCAGATACAGAAACCTTTGCCTTTTTACACCCGTAGCTTGAGAAATCCAGTAGCATGACCATCTCAGCAAAGGCACTAACTGTATGTACAGGTGTACCAGGCCACATTGCAAGGCTGGTAGGTTGTCAAAGCACACTTTACCAAGACTTACGCTACCTTTCTCAGTGAAGCTACGGATGTCAGTGGACCTTGCTTCTCAAACAAGATGTTAGGCAGCTTTCTTCTCTCAAGCTCTTACTTAAAGGACCTAGACATCTGCTTCCACATGTATTGGGAGGAAACATCTGCTCTGCAGAAAAACTGAGGTGTCTACTTGAAAACACTCTCCATTATTTACCCATATAAATAAAAAAAATGTTGTTTGATTAACTTCTCACTATTGCATATTCTAAAACCAGTAGCAGAATTTAGTCCTGTGAAGAAGCGTATTTGTTAATCTTTTGTTCACACAACACAGCAAGCTTCCATTACTAATCCAGGTGTGCAGATGCCATATGTAAAGTGCCTTTTGTAACAAGATTTTACCATAATCCTTTCAACTATGTAGTCAATGTAAATACATCATCACGAGACAGAGTAAGTATACTATATTTTATTATTAGATATACTATAAT
>VWZG01004210.1:0-12871 GCA_013396735.1 Grallaria varia | reverse complement strand
GCGGGCGCGGGACCGCCGGCGGCAGCAGCAGGAGCGGCAGCAGCGGCAGGAGCGGGGCGGCAGCGGGGACCAGGCGGTGAGAGCCGGGCCGGGGCGTGGTGAAGCGGGGAGAGGGGCAGCGGGGCCGCCGAGCTGAGCGCGGTGTCGTGTTCGCTCAGGGCTGGGCTGGCGGCTACCCCGAGATCGTGAAGGAGAACGAGCTGTTCGAGCGGTACTACCGGGAGCTGGGCATCGTGCCCGCCGGCGAGTGGGACGCGTTCATGGCGGCGCTGCGGGAGCCGCTGCCCGCCACGCTGCGCATCACCGGCTACCGCAGGTACGGGTCGGAGGGGCTGCCCGCACAGCCGCCCCGCGGGATGCGCTCTGCGGGCGGGGTGCCGGAGCCGCCTGGGACCCGCCCCAGAGGGGCTGGAACTAGGTGGGCTTTAAGGTCCCTTCCAGGGCGAACCATCCCGGGGTTCTGTGGTTCTCCATCCGGTGTCCCCCTACACGTTTCTCTCATGCAGCCACGCCAAAGAGATTCTGCACTGCTTGAAGGAAAAATACTTCAAAGAGCTGCAGGACCTGGAGGTGGATGGCCAAAAAGTCGAGATGCCACAGTCCCTGAGCTGGTAAGTGATCTGGAGGCGAAATAAGGCTTCTTTCATGTTCCTGACATCCAGCCCGATGTGTCACTTTCTTTTTTCTGCCTCTGCCCTTTTCCCGTGTCTTTTCCCCCAGGTATCCGGAAGAGTTAGCCTGGCACACTAACTTGAGTAGAAAAATCTTACGCAAGTCTCCACAACTGGAAAAGTTTCATCAGTTTCTGGTTAGCGAGACAGAATGTGTAAGTCTTGGATAGATCTTGATTTTTTTTCTTTCATATCCATGTTGAAATACATTATCAGAGATTGAGACTGTACCTTTTCTCTCAAAATTTGAGTAACTCAGAAGAATCTGGATTTTATATTGCTGCTAACAGTGATTCATCCCATGACTGGCACATAACTGCAGCTACATATACTTTTTCTAACCTAATTTTTTTGTTGTTTGGGAATGCTAAAATGAGTCCTTATAAAATAATTAGCTGCTGTTAGAAACCAGATGTTTAAATCTGATAAAAAGTGCATATGTGTGCATGACAAGACTTACCTTAAGTGATGGATGTTTGTCACATGGTTGAAACCAGTTTCTCATTTCTTTTGAGCAGTAACTGCATCCTTAGAATTAATACAAATTAAATATGCAATTATCAGAAATTACAATTGTGTGAATACTGTGATTTTTTTTTTCCTAACAAAATTTAAACCTAGGTATATAGAATTGTGTTTCTGACTGCTTTCTTATTTTACTACATAGCGATTTTAAAGAAAATATTGCAAAATAAATGCATTCTTTTGTGAATAAAAACAAATTTAATTCATTTTTTCCTTTCAAGGGAAATATCAGTCGTCAGGAGGCTGTTAGTATGATTCCACCTCTGCTGCTTAACGTTAGCCCTCATCATAAGGTAACTCTAGAATATAATGTGTACTAAAGTTTTTTTCCCTGAAGATAGTTTGATTAAACTGCATATCACAACAGCGATATCAATGCTGATACACAGCTCTGTTTTTGTGTTAGTAGGTTTTATGCTTTCTGCACCTCAGCAGTAATACTCGACTAGTGTTCATATCACAAATACACTTATAGGAACATCTGCTTTTTCATCTCTGTGTAGTATCTTGTAAGAAACACTTAGCTTTTAAGTGGTTGCATGGTTTTATATGCAAAGTGTAAATGTGTTTAGCTGCATTTGAGTTATGTATTCATGGTGCAACCTGCTTTTAAAGTAAGATGACTGTTTTTAACTTCCTGTTCACCATCGCACTGTGAACAGATCTAGTTCTCCAGATCCAGATGATAATGTTCTCTACCAGGTAGATTTCACTCCTCTGTGCCTTTTGAAGAAGTTGCAAACTTCTGCTCTATAAATGTGTTAGGCAAAATAATTTGGGTGAGCTGAAGCACACTATTGCTGATGGCTAAACATTATAGGGTGTTAACTTTAACTGAGGTGTGTATGGAATGCCCAGGATATTTTCTATGGCAGACTGTAGGAATGGGGATATCTGGTAGCAAATTTTCTGTTCTAACTTCTGTGATGACTTCACACTCTGTGCTTGCTTGCAGACTGAATCTGTCAGGTGGCCTTATTCTCTTCATCTGTTAAATTAATGGGCTAGTAACCTTGGTACCTCAAGCAGTCACAGTGTGCTCTTTCTTAAATTTTCATGCTGTATCTTAAAATTTTAAGTTTTTCAAATTTCTGGCATATGTTTTAGAGACTAGGTTGTAATTACTTATTAACATTACTTAGCATGCATAACTTTTCACCTTGTTTTCTCCTACTTTCACCCCAACCCAGTGTATGACACAGGACTGATGGCTGTTTTATGTGAGGCAAGGTCTCTTGGTCTTTCTTAATTGAATATTGAATTGAAAGGCTCAATCTTGATGTGTCATGACTGCATTTAGAGTTTCATCTGGAGTTGAACATGTTCAACTTAATGTAAGGCACAGACTGTGGGAGCATTTTGGCACACCCCTTACATTCTGTATGCTAAGCTAGCAGTATACAGGTTTTACATTGGGTGTTTAACTTGGGTGACTGTATTTCAGCAGAAATTTTCCAGAAATGAGTATAAGATTTCATGATTTGCTCCTAAGTCAGGTTTAGAATAGGTTATTTATCTTGTCTTGCCCCAAGACAGCAAATAGCTGCTGTAACAATGCTCTGACTGTTGTCATTTAGGGGCTTTTTTGGTCCTTAGTGCCTTAGCTTCTGAGCTGCTTGTTATGACCAGAATTGCAGGTTATTTTCCTGCATCATGTTTTATGTGCTGATTCCATCTTGCACAAGGATCAACTTAGTGACTGTCAAGCCTCTCTGCGCCTGTGTTCATTTGTAATCTATTTTTCGCAATTTAGTTTTTCTCGCCTCAGTTTGCTGGAAAGTTTTAGACTATGTTTAACCTTGTGTATTCTTCACTATAATTTGCATTACCTGCAAAAGCAGAAAGCAGTAGCGTCCCAACTGTTACTTTGAAGAGCAGATATGATCCTGTCTTAATGGGTGTGTTTCATGATGTGTTAGCACTGCTGCACAGCAGTGCTTACTACATGCTCTCTGGAGCTCTCTTTACTTTTCTCTGGAGGCTGTTCCTATCCTTTATCCTGTTGCATGGTGTCAGCTAATTTTACTGGAACCGAAGGTCCAGGAGATCTATGTGCATTTCTGAAAATCTGTAGCAAGAGGAAAGACTGAGCTTCCTTGGTGAAGAGAGCAGTGTCAGATATCAGTTGGTTTGCTGTGAAAGTGACTCTACAAATGATGAACCAGGAGAGCAAAATACACTAGAATTTAGGTGTTGATGTCTGGTCTGTTCTGTTCAGCTGCCTCAGGGCAGTTGAAACACTTCCCAAGTCCTTCTTCAAAACATAGAAATGAGATTACGCTGCCCTGATTTTTTGCATTAAAATACAAATGTGTGGGAAGGAAGAGCAATTCATTTTTTATAAAATCTGTATAATCGGCTGTCTCTGGTTAATTTACTAATAGCTTAAAGACAAGTACTATTTGCTCTAGAGAGTAATTTTGCCCTTCGTATGTGTGTGTATATGTAAAGTTCCAGTTAATTTCTTTTGGAATTGCTGGTGAGCTGGTAAAAGGACCATATCTATATTCAGTTTATTCTTTAAAATTCTGTTTCAGGTGATGTATTTGTTCCCTACAAAGTACAGCCCTGTTTATGTTTTAGACTCTTAAAGGTAAAGCATACAAAGATCAGGCCTGTACTTCGGTTTTTTTCCAGCTGGTGTTCAGAACAGTAATTCTGTGTATGCAAAAATACTTAATTTAAACAAGAACACATAGTAAATTTATTGACTACTTAAGAAATACAAAGCAGTACTTTTTTTAACTTTCTGGTGTTTGTAGATTCTAGATATGTGTGCTGCACCTGGATCTAAGACGGCACAACTCATTGAAATGTTGCATGCAGACATGAATGTTCCATTTCCCAGTAAGTCCGGAAAACTACCAAAAAAGTTTTGTGCCTTCGAATTTCTGCCTTTTCTTGTAGAAGATTGTTTTTAATATTGCAGGCGAGTAACTGCATTTAATGACATACTGAATTCCCAAGGTGGTTGAGTAATATGAAAGGTGCCCCACCTTTGATTTGGAACTTCATAGGCTTCCTTGGTGTGAAGGAGAGAGATGAATTTTATATATATGTGTGTATATATATATGTATATTTGCAGTTCAGATAGGATACCTGTGATTAGAGCTTAATTTTTTGTATATATCAGGTTTACTTAGTAAGTCCATGGGTGGTCCACGGGTCCCTGTGGTTTAGTGCTGTCCTGCAAACCCTGGATTAAGCTGCTTTAGACCTAAAGTAGCTATGATGTTTATCTTTTTTGTAAGTTTTAGAATCTTTACTTTCAGTTAGGTGTTTACAGAAAATACTGCTCATTGAAACTGTAAAGTTGTGGGAGGGTGTGGATTCTTTCTGTGTTCTGCTGAAAATCTGGTGTTGTAGAGGTAGTCTTTGGTGACAGTGGGGATTTTCTCTTGCAAGGGCCCTTGGCTGTGTCTTACTGCCACTGGATGGAAGCTAGGACTCTTGAGACTGTGACACATCAGTTAAACTTCAACACACTTTAATGTAATTTTATATTCAGTAAGGGCTCCTCTATTCATGGGCAGTCTTTTAAGTAAAAATCTGTAGTGAAAGCTTTACACAACTTTGAACATAAGGTAATAAACTATGTAAAATTACTTAGCTGTTGAATAGTAAAGTATCTTCCCACTATTTTATGTTCCCAGAGGGTTTTGTAATTGCTAATGATGTCGACAACAAGCGCTGCTATTTGCTGGTTCATCAGGCCAAGAGATTAAACAGTCCGTGCATCATGGTGGTAAACCATGATGCCTCCAGCATTCCTAACCTACAAATAGATGTTGATGGAAGAAAAGAGATCCTCTTCTATGACAGGATTTTATGTGACGTCCCCTGCAGGTATATTGCATGTAAACTTGAATGCATGGATTTTACTGCACTGAATGCAGTGCTAAATTTTTTTGTGTTACCAGATAATGCTTTTCGAGTTGCTTAGTGAATTATGATTTATATTAACTTCTAAAAAAGATGAATGCCTTAAGCTGTCTTAGGTGTGGGCATACTGAATCAAGGTGAACTTTTTTCATTCCAAATGGTGCTCAATTTTCGTCAGTTAAAGGGCTGAAAATTTTGAACTTTTGCACTCAGGATACTGAAGTATGAAGACAGTGAGGAAACTAACAGTACAGTGTAGGAAAACTAGTTAACATGGGGGGACTGTAAATTTTTTTCTGCTGTGAAGGACTTGGATATGAAATGAGTTTTACACACAAGTAATACAAACCTACTCAACCTCTGTTGCAGTGGAGATGGAACCATGAGGAAAAACATTGATGTATGGAAGAAGTGGACAACACAAAACAGTTTACAGCTCCATGGGTAAAGATGCTTATTACTCTTTCATTTCTGTGTCCTTTTTCCTTATCTTTAACATCTGCTTGCATTCACATGTTAATATATGACAAAGCAGAGATTAAGAGGAGTCACTTTTCTCTCAGATGAAGAGCTTATGTGCTATTCAGAGGAAGTGTAGAGTTTCAAATGTGAGGAGTGAAGCATGTGAATCTAAATTGCTTGTATTCTTTTGAATATCTGACATGTTAGTGTTCATTAAATTTATTTAGATGTAGTAGCTGATAAAACAACAAATCATGTGGTTTGGATTGTTAGTGTTCCAAATACTGTTGGAAAATACAGTAATTTGTAAAATATAATAGTAATATTTTAAGGTCTTTAGGACATTAGAGTTCATACATAAACTGTTTCAGTTACCTGAGATTGATGTATGTTAACTAATGGTGAATGAGTACTTAGCCTAATGCAGGCACATGATAAAATGCAGATTGAAACACAGATGAGAAAGAACATTTTACTGTGTATTTGTGACAAGCTGGGGATGCCATTGGTTACTGTGACTCAGCTGACCAATAACTGCATGGTAACTCACTTATAGTTGCAGATTTTAATTTAGTTGCAAGTATGCAGGTAATGTCTAAACTGGGGATCCAGCTCTGTGATACCTTGCCTAGAGGGCCATTGCTAGCTGTGTTGACCATAATATTTGTAATAGTCAGATTACTCCTCATTTTAACTCTGGATTTCTGAGGACAGTCATGTTTTGGAGTGTTATATTTCTAGTGTTGAGTACTTTATATTAAACTTGATGGGGCACTGGAAAGAGCAGAATATTACGTTTAAAGCAACCCTGCATCAGTACTCATGTCTGACCTAACTGCTGTTTTAATTTAATAGGTGTAATTGTGAGTGCGTCTGCGGTATGGACGTCACTAAACTGATTTAGTTTGAAACTGACTTTAATTTATATACTGGTGACAGCTGGCGAACTCCCTAAATGCTGGCTTAGTCCATGGAGAGTTGTGTGTCTCTAGTATAGCTTCTTTTGGGTTCCTGAATGACAGCTGGCTAGACCAAGAGTGTTCTGTTAGATTGCAGCTGAGAATTGCAACCCGGGGTGTTGAACAGCTGGCAGAAGGCGGGAGAATGGTATATTCTACATGTTCATTGAATCCTATCGAAAATGAAGCTGTGATCGCATCTCTGCTGGAAAAGAGTCAAGGTGAGAATGGGAGCTTGGACGGAGCATGTGTAACTGGTTTTTTGTTTTTTTATTCCTCAGCCCTAAAAGATATATATATGTGTGATAGTACTGGTGATAAGATTAGTGTGGGTAGTATGCTTCTGGTGTGCAATGCTACAGAAATGTTTTAGTACAAGTAGGATTTCATTAATATGCTTAAATGAGCTGAAAATACAAAACCTTAAAAATTGTGTTTATGATACACAAGATACTTCTATAGATCAGTGAAATTCAGTCTCTGTTACCTGGCTTCTGCTAACTGAGCCCAGTGGTTGGAGCTCATGTCTGACATTGCTAATTCCTTTGGAAAACCCAGCATGGAACATTGCTGCTGTATGCTGTTGGAATGAAAAGCCCAGAGTGTAGTTAAGCAGTTAGAGGGTGATTATTGTGCACCACTAGGTGAGTCTCTGATACCTTTAGCATCCTTTGACCCACACTTTGACATGTTTGAAATGGTAATATCT
Source organism: Grallaria varia (assembly GCA_013396735.1). NCBI lineage: Eukaryota > Metazoa > Chordata > Aves > Passeriformes > Formicariidae > Grallaria > Grallaria varia. Next base: position 5,662 of record VWZG01004210.1, on the reverse strand, counting down.
TTAAACTCATGGGATTTTTTACTTTTTTAACTGGCATATGAAGGCTGAGGTAACAAGAGGTGTAAACATTGAGATGAACTGGGAAGCTGTACAGCATCACTTTGTGATACTAGGGTTTAGCGGCCCATTTAGTAGCTCAATCAGTAACCTGAAATTTGGAGACACCTAATGGGATTTGGCATGAAAAGTTCTACTAACTTTGTTAAATTGAGCCTTTTACAAAGCAGAAGCAGCTGTATTGCTCCTGGAGCTGCACTTGTTCTGGAAGTTGGTAGCTTGTTTTGTGTAATGTTTTCTTTGTGCCTGTCACTATTCTGGCCCCAAATGAAATGTCAGTCTCAGAAACATCAGTTTAGCTAAAGCACTTGCGGCTTAATTAGGAATTGACTATATAATTTCCACTTAAGGGACATTTTTATTTAGAGATAGTTTCTCTGGTAGGCATAGACATGTTTCCAGACATGTTATGCTTGGCTTATTGAAGGCTGTAGTGAGCCTGTGTTAAATTTAACGATGACTGGTTTGGATAGGGGCATGAAGCAGTATGGATGTTAACATAGATCAGCAGTTGCAGCATCTGGGGCAAATACAGTACTTGGAAGGAAGGATCTTGACTGGCTGAGACATTCAGATCTAGTCTCTGCCCAGTGGAGGTATTTTGAAGTGTACTTGGAGGCTATGATGTGTTCCAGCAAGTGATCGTTATTCTTGGAACTTGAACATAGGTGTAGCTAAAGAAGGGCGAGGTAGCATAGTGGTCTGCAAGAGGTATGGACCTCAAGAATTCACTCAGGTCAGTCCAAAAGATTATTGGTACTTTCTAGCACAGTGTTGCACTGCTACCCGTGGAGCAGATGTGAGATTGCTTTCCCCTTAAGGCTGAAGGAATAAGGAAAGGGCAGTTTTGTACCATGTAGAAACTAATGGAAATTGTAGTACTTCTGATGGACTCTTTGGTGCCTGATCAATCTGGTGTAGTCTTGAGACATCAGCTGAAGTCATGCTGTAGGGAGGCAGGAGTATTCAAAGGACAGATGCAAACATCAAGCTTACTCACATTTGAAATGTCATCTTTGAATTTGTCTATGAATTCACATACCACTTTTTCATTTATTTGAAAGATTTGCTTAAACTCCCACTGTAAGAACAAATGGTTAGTCATGTGGAACTGTTTGATAAATTGTGTACAGTGTGAGGAAAAGCCTATCTGACTGTTAAATAACTTAAGTTTTCAAAATCGCAAAAAAGAAATGTTAGTTATTCGTCTCTGGAGAGATCACCTATTTAAACCATACATTTTTATAGTGCTCTTTCTGGTCTTGGGGCTGTTTAAAGCTTTAATTCAGTAGATTAAGTTATGCTCTGTTGATGTTTCTTGTAGTAATTTGATTGACGTGCTTTAGGCACATAGTGTTTTATCCTGTTAGTTTGATAGTACTTACTGTTAAACAGTGTGGAGTTTTCCTTTCCATTTAAAAAATAGTAAATTCTCTTTCTTTTCACACTGGAATGTATTAGGATTGTAAGTTCATAAAATGAGATTTTTAGAAGGCTTTGTTAACCTAAAAGTTGTTCCTTGAAAAATATTTACTCAGTATTTGGATTTACTACACTGATTAAGTGAGAATAGAGACTTCAATTATTGTGTTGCCTGGAACAGTAATGTTTAATGATACAGGTTGGAAAGCATTACTCTATGCGGCTGCTACACAAAATACCGAACCATTATATTTTGGTTAATTTATAGGTTGCAAACTTACATAGTTATTATTAACAGTTCTTACTATCTTTGTTCATTTACATGGTAGCAGTTGTATTGCATTTTGTTTCTTGAAATTTAAAAAGCAGTGTTCTTAAAATGGTCCTAAAACATGGAGGAAAACCATTTAGTTAGCAACACAACTCTTAAATTCTGTTTTTAAGACCGTTCATATTCTTGGGATTTCAGGTGCCTTAGAACTTGCTGATGTCTCTTCCGAGTTACCAGGTTTGAAGAGGATGCCAGGAATTACAAAATGGAAGGTACTTAACCTGACATTTATTTGAAGTACTTGGTGCGTGGTAGAGTGCTAAATTAGGGAAATTTTGAAGTGTAACATTTTACAACGTTAGGTTTAGCTGGATTAATCACAGTAATTTGACGTTCAGGGGAGAGAGCTAGAAGTCTTTCTTATGATAAATTCTTGTCTCCTCATCTGCTCTCTCTTACTTCTAGCTTTCTTTGCTCTCTCCTCTACTTTCATGGTATTATTCCCTTTTCTGTTGTGTACATGTGGCCTGTAGATAGCAATATAATGTCAGCCACTTTCAAAGTTATCCATCCTCCTCAGTCTTTAGTCTGTGAGTGTTATATTGTGCAGTTCTTCAGCTGGTCCATTTGAATCATTTGGAAGTAAAACCTATGAAACCCTTTTTGCAAACAAGCTATAAAACCTGCAGTGATGTGACTAATCCTAAAATATTAAGGCCTGGAACAAAATACAGGTTTCTATTATGTGATTTCAGTTCTGGAAATAGGGAAGGGCAAAAAAAAACAAAGCTGCTTCAGCTTGCTGTTAAAGAGTATACTCTGGAAGAGTAGAAGGCCATTCTGGTAGTAGGGAAAGAAACTGGTTAAATTTCAGTTATGAGTGTGTGCTTTTGCAATGCCATTGGTTGTTCTGTCTTACCATCTCACTAGTCTCTTGTAATGACACTGCAGGTTTAGCCTGTGTGCAGGCTAATAAACAAGATGCATGCTGTAAAGATTTGCTAATGTTCTGCCATTGGAAATCCAGCTAGAAACTAGCTGATTTCTTTCTTCTTACAGTTCCAAAGTTTACACTGTATGCTTGTACCTGAAGGATAAATGTAAAGTGCATGACTATGGCTCTGTGATCTTAATTTTACCTTTTTTTTTGGTTCTGTGTAAAACCACTATATATATATATAATGATCACCAAGGGTATGTTGTATTCCCTGTTGCATTTATTTCTCTGTTTGCAGTTGAAATATAAATCTCCCTAACAGGTATTTTAGAAACTAGGCTAATGAAATATGTTGAAAGTTTGCTATAGTTTCTTCAGTCCTCATTTGCTGTTACTGTATTTTTTTCAGTCTTCATTAGCTAGCTTGTAACTGAATGTATTTGCTTGCTTTTGTGCCATTTTTACTTGGTGTAGTCTTATTCCCTGGGAGCTCTATGACTGATTATATTGAATATTCCTGAAGATCAGTTGACTGTAAATCTCTGGAAACAGCAAAACATAAACATGGTTTTGTTCAAGGGACACTTAAATGCTTAGAAGTAGCATTCAGTATTCTTTCCTTAAGCCAGACGATGAGTGAACTCCAGTGAATTATTTTGGTCTTGAAGGAAGAGACTTTTTTGACTCCAGATCTGATAACTTATTTCTGCAACACTTTTACTCTGTGTTCGACCCTAGCGGGTGACTAGTAAAATGTGCAGTACAGTTCAGTGTGTTCTTTGGTGCTTTGTCATTGTACCAGTCACACCAGTCTACCATTTAGTCTGGTAAACTAAAACTGAACAGCCAAAGGGCTGTTGGGCAGTTACTCGGGTAAATCCAGAAAGGCTCTAGACTTGTTTGGACTTTCAGTCCCACTGTGTTTTTCTCAAGCTTCAATCCTGACTTCCAAAGAAGAGCAGTTCAGAAGTACAGTCTGTCTTGTGTCTGTCTAGCACTATGACATGTAGCATATTTTGATTTCAAATAATAATTCTGGAAGTATAGCAATTTCTATTTCAGCAGTGTGCAAATGCACAGTATTTTAGGTGGGATCTGATCAGTGGCTGAGAAATGCCAGACTTCATCATGCTGAAATCTGTGTTCTAAAGTTCTTAGATTTATGTAGATTACAATTACTTACATTTCTGTTTTCAGTAGAACACTTAATTGAACTTTCAAGACAATCACAGTGAGATGTGTGAAACCACTTCATCATACTTGCCAGTCCTGAAGTCACCATCACTGCAACTTTATTTTGTTGCCTTAATGACAAAAATGGGCCTTCATTGCCTCTATCAATTTTATGCATTTGACCTGAGTGTCCCTGGATGTGACCTTTATAACAGCCAGTACAAAACCAGGCATCTAGAACTCTGAAGTCAGATTTTCCCTGACTTATTTTTTCACTTTGTTATTCTTGCTTAAACAGCATTCAGAATGCCTTTTTACAAGAGTTGTGGTTCTAACCTTCTGCTTAAGAGTCCATAAAAAGCTTTGACCTTTAGCCAGAATGGGGTGATGTTAGGCCTACACAGTGTCTGAGTGGATTTATACATGTGTTCTGAGTTCTGAGTAAAGGTACTGACACTAGAAAATTCATGGGGGACATGCTTCTTCAGCAGCTTTTGTTGAAAACATCTCTATCGATGCCTATGTATGCCTGTGTCACGGGGCTCCATGGTTACCAAGCTGTTGTGTTGCACTCTCGCATGTTTCTTATGCAGTGAAACTGCGATTCCTCAGTTCTAAACTCTACTAGCAGTAGCCTCTTTCTATACTAGCAAGTAATTTCTCTTTTTGGCATCTGAACCTTGGCTTGCAAGTATTTTAGTTAAAACTTGTTAAATCGTGACCTATATTCTTCACAGTATTTGTGTTTACTCCTTTGAAGGTAATGCTGAAAGATGGACAGTGGTTTGAAGAGTGGAAAGATGTGCCTTCAAATAGACAAACACAAATACGTCCCACAATGTTTCCAGTCAAAGATGAAGAGAAGCTGAAGGCAATGAATCTAGAGCGTTGGTAAGTATTCCCAGAGTAGATCTTACAAGGATGATGATTTCATGATTAACATGTATGATGCTGGGCAAATTATAATTAGGTCAGATTAGGAATGTGTTGCAGTATAGACCTGTTTGTATAGGTCTGAGTATATTTTGAGTGCTTCATATCTAATGGCAGTACACAATATTTAAAGTATGGTGAATTCAGAGAAATGATTGCAAGTTGCTTGTAAGGAATAAGTACTCACACAGAAAGGTCAAGGTCTTTGCAGCCAATAGAGATGCATAGCCAAAATTACTGGAAAAGTATGTAGAACTTCAACATTTTAACAGTGTGACTTACTTGCTAGGAAAGACTTTCCATAGCTATTCTAAAAGCATTGTTTAGAAATGTCATTAAAGCTCAGATGTGAATGGTGAAACAAATGTGTTACATGGATGCAAGTCATTTTGCTAGAATGATCTACTTTAGAACCTGTTTCTAGCTTGATAAATTACATCCTACAATCCTAATAGGAGTACTTAGCTTATGCTGAAAATTAATATCAATGTGATACTTCTAGTATTCAGTGAGAGCCTGAGTGCAGATATGAATACACTGCCACATTTTTTTGTTTAGTCTTAGGATATTGCCACATCACCAGAACACAGGCGGTTTCTTTGTGGCTGTGTTAATTAAAAAATCAACAATGCCATGGAATAAACGTCAGCCTAAGGTAACTTCTTTTAAAATACTAAAATGGTAATTATTGATGTTTGAGGATTTTTTTTAAATTAACATGTAATACAAGACATACTGTAACTGTTTTGTATCTGCTCATCAGTTATAGCTCAGTGTTTCAAGCAAAAATGAATTCCTAAATCTCTTAAGTACTTTTAAAAAATGACAATTTCTAAATTAGAAAAAAAAAGGAAAGGGCATTTTGAAAT
>VWZG01004209.1:608623-652813 GCA_013396735.1 Grallaria varia | reverse complement strand
GGTGTCCGTGGAGAAGATATATTATATTACATGTATATTATCATCATGGCTACGCTTCACGAACGAAGATGTGGGAAGGGCTCTCCCCACGCTTGCTGCAAGCACGCTGATGGATAAAGAGGCCTATGCGAGATAGGCAAGTCCGGTTGCAAAAGGCACAGCAGAAAGTCTCCATAGACGGTGTTAGTGAGGCACGGTTCTTTCTGCGTTGTCTTTTCTCCTCCAGACTGATTCTGTGTGTGTTCTCAAAGGAATCAGCAGCGTTATGGATGGTGTGTCTCCATGCCTCCCGATTAGAGGTCAGAGTGGACCATTGCTGGTAGTCAATATGGCCAAGGCTGAGGTATTATTTCAGGGAGTCCTTGTATCTCCTCTTTGGGGCTCCTCTCTTGTGTCTATATATGCTACATATATTACATAAACTTACATTGCAGATATACTGTACATTATATACTATAGCATATCTTTATATATTGAGATGTTATTAAGTAGCTACTATTATATAAAAATATTGTATTATTTATATGATAAAATGCATGCATATATTTATCTATTCTTATATGTTTCATATAATTGATACATAAAATATGTATGCATATTTATTCCTTACAATTGTACATGTTTTATATTATTAGTCAATGTATTTATATGTGTGATAAATGTAGAATTATTTAACTATATTTTTTATTAGTGGTGTTATTATTAGTGTTGTTATCACTGTGTGCACTAAGGTGCTCCCCATTGCATTTCCTGCAGGCATGGGCTGGCAGGAAGAAGGCACACACCAGCTCCCATTGCCATCCCCAGGGCCTTGTCTGCGCCCACATCACTGTGGCAGTGGCAGCAGCAGCACCTCTGTTTCTGCACGTCCCTCCCTCTGCAGCCACACCTGCCCCTGACCGTCAGCTGGCTGGGCCTGTATTCCCCCACCAGCACCACCAATGCCAGTGGAAAAGCAAGTGGGAAGCAAGCCAACACCTCACAACTGAGGACAAACACAAGAAAACAACCTCAGCCTGAGGCAGTTTGACCTACAGTGTGTGAAGTCAAAGGGGGAATAGAAGTGGCCTCCAGAGCCCTGGTCCTCTTGCCACATTGGCTACCTTCTGCCATCTCTCTGACTTCTGCAGCGACCTCTCCTCCAGCTTGTCTTTTTACAGAGCAGCTCATGGTTTGATCCCTGCAACTCTGCTGCTCTGCTCAGGCAGGAGACAGGCACCCAGCCTGCCATGACATGGCACACAGCACACCTGCCTTCACCGCACCGGGGCACCGGGATGGACAAAGCCTCATCAGCCACACGGGTCCTGGGGCCACTCCAGAGGCCAGTCAGCACAGCCCTGCCTTTGCTCTGTGACACACAGAGCCAGAGGAAGCCTGAGCCACATTTTGAGGCAAAAAGCTCATTTTCTTGTTTTTATGTATTTTTGTGTTAAAAAAACCCAAAACAAAACAACAAATCCTTTCAGTGATTTGCAACAGATTTTGCCAAAGTGTTCTACTTCAATGTCATGGTCTTCAAGCTCCCATCATCATGTTAGAGGGGTCATGATCACCTAGTTTAAGTCTTTGGAAATAGTCTTTCACTAGGGACACTCATTATGGTTCATACTGTTCACCTCAGGTTAACTTTTACTTTTGGACAATTAATACCTACTACAAAAGAATAGCAATGCAGTTGATGCAACTGAGAGTCACAAAAGCAGCTGGTATTTTTAAATTCTTATCAACAGGAAATCAAAGTCTTCATGTGCAACTTCCTCACCCATTACTTTACCTTATAGCACTTGTATAAAGCTTCTTATAAAAGTAGCTTCTAGCTTCTTACGACACTGGTTGCTTCACCTTATAGAGCCTCTTCCTCACCTGATAGCTCTTCTATAAACGCTCTTCTATAAAAGACCTGATAGCAACTCTCAACTTAATTTTCCTCAGGATTTCACAAATAACACATCCTTCCTTGGGGCACTCTGAGGAAGGAGCCACTGAGCTGAGCCAGAAAAGTTAAATGACAGTGACCTCCAGCATCCCAAGGTCACAGGTTCTTTTCCTGGGCATTGCCCATACACTGCTTATCCAGAACCTCAGGACATCAACAGCAGCTTCAATATAAAGCTCCTGGAAAATATATGAATATATGATCATTTTGGCCTACAGTTATATATCAGTATATTGAAACTCAAAATGGAAGCCCAGTTTCTTGCAAAGGCTGTCACCAGAAACACAAGTGAGGTGCCATATGACAAGGATTTGCAGCTACCAATAAAAACAGAAAAGCAATCTCTCCCCCAAATGCAATGAAACCATTCAACACCCAGATGTGCTAGAGCTGCAGCTCTCTTGTTTTTAAAGAAGTCATGAGAAAAAACAAAGGTATTTAATGGGTGTTGTGGCAGAAACCAGAGCACGCTCAGCAGGACCCCACAGCACCAAGGCACAGGCAGGGCAGCCACATGTGGAGGGAGCTGTTGAACTGCTCCTTTCTGAAGAGAAACAGAAAAAACAGTAGCACACAGAGCCCAGAGAAACCACTGTCAAAACAGGAACTAGAGTAAGACTCAAGAGGAAGACATAAAAGGAACTTTCAGGCAGAGCCCACCAGGGAAGAAAGCTGGGAACCTTTTCTCTCTTCTTTGTTGTTCCTGCTCTCAGCAGGAAAGCTGTTGCATCACAGAGCCACACAAATCCATTGGCAACTTCTCCATCTAGTAAAAAAGTGTTTCAAGGTATGTTTTTTCTTAAATTAATTAGTTCATGCAAGAGAGCATAACCTCCTCACCTGGCACAGCTGCAGAGGTTTTCTAAATATACAAACAAATAAAACCAAATTCATTCTTAGTTATGCTGATTCCTTAGCATAAGATTGTTAGCTGGTTATTTCCTTTGTCCACTCATATTGGAATCTTTATTAAAATTAACTATTGAATAAGCTATTCCTATTGTTTCCTCAGGCCTTTGGGCTTGATGCTGCTCTCAGGGTTATCAGCCTGTAGACACAATATCCTCTGAATTTAATATGTGTTAGCTACAGCCCTGGAACGGATAACCTGAACAGTTTCACTCCTTGGGAAATACAAAACTCTCAGCAGACAGCAAGCAACACATCAGGAGCTACCCTGTGTTTGCCCTTGGTAAGAGACATGTTTTTGGGCAATTCCTGTTAAGCAGTTGAATGGATGTAGCTTGTCGGTCCCTGGTGTATTGATGTGCTCAGCTACATCGGTGTGAACCAGGGGGAGTTCCCTTGAGGATGACAGGTGAAATCTGACTTTCAGAAGCACAGTCTGATCCGAAGAGAAGCACCTTATCTCGCTGCCTTAAAGCAGACTGCTGTGTTTGCCTTGAGCTGAAGTATTCAGCCAGGCCTTGCTGCTGTCACAATGTGAATTGGGCGCTGCTTCAGGGCTGCCCCTGTTCCCAGGGAGCAGAGACGAGGAGAGGGATGTATGCTCCTCCTTGTCTTTTGCAGACAAGAAGGAAAAACTGACTTAGTGCAGGAGTGACTATTGCAAATTCTTAATTTTTCCAGTTACAGAAGGACTACACAAATGATTTCCAAAAACATCCCTCTTTTCCTAGTGCTATCCCATGGGGCCATACTGCCCCTGCTGTCCCAGCTTCCTTGGTGTTTCTTTGCTTCTGGCACAATGATGTAAACAGCTGTGCTACAATTAAAGACCTCAACTCCTGCATTTGGGATTAGATCCAAATAGTACTCTACCTAAATTAATTCCTGCTTAAGCCTTCCTATGTGGTCTGGTGTTTTGGCCAGCACTCTGCCATTTAGTTGTTGTACTCCATAAAGAATTATCACACTGGAGGGTCATTTCAGAAAATATCTGCAACTATAGGCCTGCATAAGCCCCCAGAAAATTCTAAGATCAGAACATAACATAGTATATTTGATGAACAAAACCTTCCATTGTGTGGCCAACACTGAAAATCTCTTCCAGCTGGAGCACTAAGTCACTGTCTCCACCTTGCAGCAGGACTCTTTTTGGGGAAGATTCCTGCAGGTGCTCTCCCCTGAGCCATCACTGTGCTGTCTTCTGGAAGACCATCAGATCTAGATGAAGAATCCGGCCCTCTTCCTGCAGCACAGTTCCTTGAGAGTGCAGGAGTAGTCTAATCTTATCTAACCTAATCAATCACATTAGATCAATTGAACCTAATCACAGGTTAGATTAGACACTTAGAAAAACTGTATTGACCAGTCACCTCCCCTGACAAGGAGCTATAAAAATCAGACTGGCTGCATCCGTGATGGCACATCTGCCTTTGGGGAGAAGGAAGGTGTCCTAGTTATAGTGGCTGGGACCAGTTTATCACCGTGGGAATGTAACTGGAACTGTGTATTCCATAACCTCTCTGCCATTTATCATGAACTGTTAACGATGCATTGTTTGCAACAGCTGCCCAGGACACACCTGACACCTCAGGCTATGAACTGTGTGCATGGGAAAACAGAGATAAGAAGGTTCCCTGTCTTCACACCAATGATTCAGGTGTGATAACTCCCCTCCAGGAGTCATTAACACCTTCACACCCAACCTGAGGGGGTCATGTCTGCTAATGGGCCATCAAATAGACCAAAAATATCCTGTGACTCACTGAGTAAATTGCCCATTGTGAAAACCCTCACCCTGGCAGAGGTACTGGGTGTTCCTATCTGAACCCAAGCATATATAAGCTTGAGGTTTTGGAACTTGAGGCACTCACTCACTTGTCAGACTGAGAGGAGGACCAGCACCTCAATAGGACTGCAACTACCACTCTCAACCAGACTGCGACCACCAACCTTCTGGAAGGAAAACACGTTTTCCTTTTTCTTTTTGCTTTGGACTCAGGGGGACCACGTGGTGCTCAGCACAGGGGCTGGTGAGCACCATACTGTTTGTGCCCCAGGGGGCTGGGTTGTACAATTGGGTTTTGAGGGCTGAAACCAGTTTTCCTTTGTATCAGTGTATCTATTGTAATCTTTTTATTAAATTGTAGTTCTGACTTCTAAACTCTTTTGAGTTGGATTCATTTCTCCTGCCGGTTTACTTTTAAAACCAGCACAGAAGGTCAGTGAAAAGCTGTAGGCTACTGATCCAACATGATGTGAAAGCTGCAGTAAGACAGCCTGTGATGGGACCCCTTCTTGAACAAAAGGGTTGATATTGGAAAGTGCCCTTGAATAAACTCTGAATATTTCCTTCTATTGCTGCAATACACATGCTGAACCCATGAAATACTGGTTTCAGGATGGAGGCCTTAAGGGAACACTCAAATTGTCTGTCAGTCAGGCTGTCATTGCTGTTGAGAGGTGGTGATGAGAAAGCAGGCTATATATTTCTCTCTGTAATGTGATGGCCTTTTGAACTAATACCAAGAGACTATGATAAATAGGCTTTGCCTTCCTTGACTGCACGGTAGACTAAAGATGTTTTTATTTGAACACATATCAATCCCTCTTGTTATGAAATTCCCTATAGCAACCTGGACTGCTTTGCAATTTAATGTGATGTGTAACAAATTAAACTTGTTGCTCAGGACTTAAGAACTCAGAATAGATGATCATATCCCTTTAAGACCCCATTCTTACAGCTGTAAGTTATTGAGGAATACTTATTTATTTCAAAATTTTTGATTGTGGTATGCACTGGTAAGGGCAGAGGAAAGCCCAATGCCTTGTAAGGAGCTGATAAAATGCACATGTTCTTTATGTGTGTTTAATTGACAAACCAACAGAGCACATGTCGGTGCAGCCTGGCCAGCTCTTGTGTGCTCATTTCCCTGGAAGCCCTGCAGTCTATCCGGCAGGTTTGGTTTGATTCCTGCATACACTGACTGAAGAGAGGTCACCTCTGGGCTAGAAAATCAAGTTTCTGTGGGTGAATTCCATCCAAAACCAGCTCATAATGGAGCTGGACCACAGAAGGAGTACTGGATATAATTTGAGGCATGCTGCCTAGGTGAAGGCAAGATTGTCTTCCCTGTGGCGCTCAGTACTCTCTGAAGATCCAGTGTGTTGTGCAGTGATAAAAAAATACTCTGAACTTGTCATGAGTAGCAGATAGGGAGAAAAGGGTCATTTAGATGAAAAGCTGCAAAAATAGCTTTCTGAATACTGTCTTTCTTGGGGTAAAAGGAAAAAGAATCTCCCTTTTTAATCACAGAAGGGAAGTGTCATGTAGTGAAGTTTCTTCTTCCTCGTATTGTGCGTGTACCCACCTTGCAGCTCCCAGGCCATACTAGGGGCAGTGGGACAGCTCTTCTGGGCTCCTGTTCCTTATGCTAATACGTTTTTACACTGGTTGATGCTTTGGTTTTGGTTTGGTTTTGTTGGTTTTTTTTTTTACTCAAATGCAAATGTTTAAGGATATTTTTTGTGTGTGTGACTAATGTTACACTTTCTTTTTTTTTTTTTTTTCCCCCCCACTGGAGACATTGTTTCCATTCACTTGAGCAATTGATATTGCTGGCTACTGTATTCAAAATTAGTAACTATGGGAAAACATGTTCCTGAGATATATCCTCATACAATTTTTGATCAGTAAGAATGTTTTAACTTGCAGAAAAACTACTCACTTGAGGCTTGTACTAATACTTTTTTTTTTGGTCCTGACACCAGGAACACAGAGATATGTTAACACTGGGATGTCATCTATAGATTTTGCCTCTTCCATTGCAGCAGTTTGTTTACATTTCATTGTTAGCATAGCATTGTGAATGTAGAGGATAATCCATGAAACTGATTAGGGGTCTGAGTTTTAGCAAAGCAATGAACACATGAAAGCAACTAGCAAACTTTTGTAGCTTCATTGCTGAGCTCTCCCCTTTACTACTTGTATGAATTAGAATGTGTGCAAATCAAATAAATATAAATGTCAGCAACTACAGTTGTTAGCAGAAATGCAAGTGTGCTTCTGTTTCATTCTCTGTTGTATTTCCTCCTGATTTTGCTATGAAGGAGCAGTAAAATGCAGGACTACATGATTTCTTTCCACTGTGTTCAAAGGAAATGTGCAAAGAAGCAGAAAGTTTTAAGCAGGAGTGAGAATGGTAGAGAGGAAACAGAGCAGGAAATGGGAAAAAGAAGGGAGAAAAATTAAACAAACAATTAGATCTGGGAGTATGAAAGAGAAAAGAAAAGCCTCTGTACAGCAATACTTGTTCCAGGGATTAGTTTCAGACTTACTGTTTATTTGTTCCTCATTAACATGCATCCTCTGTATTAATTACATCTCAGTGAAAACAATTGAGACATCATTACTGCTTAATGTCATACATTAATAAAACACAGTGGTCACTCGCTCTGGAAAGCACTGTGGTACATGTACCATTCTGAAGCTGAGGAGCAGTACTTAGCAGCAGTTATTTAACCCACTGAAAACTACTACTCAGTCTCAGTCTAGTCCTGTGGGAAAGAAATTGTTGCAAGGTGGGTTGTCATTTTATGGGATCAAGATGTCTGTGGATGACAGAGGCAAGGACACTTGAAGTCTTTGCTGACAAGTACCCTTTTTATACAAGCATAGCAAAATAAAGTAACCTGTTAGTGATTTGGTAGCTCACATTTATGATTAAAAGCATCAAAAAAGCCAAGGGTTGGCTATCATTTCTCCTGGTAAGGAGACAGGATCTTGACAGATGGTTCTTCACTTGTCCTTCAGGACATGGGGGGTGCTCCTGTCTCTCACAGCCAGTAAAACCCTATGTCACCTACACTTTCATTCCCATTAGCTGCCACATGTGCATGGCTAGTCTGTTACAGGTGTTGGCAAGATGTCCGGTAAGATGGTGAAATCATCCTATTTTCAAATTACCTCATCCCAGTTTTTTATGAAAGCTTTTGGTATGAGCTATGGTTTCATGTCTACAAGCAAGAAATACATCTAAAAACCCCACGTAGCAGCAACGGATGCTTCACGCTGCATCTCCCAGCAAAGGAAGAGTTCAAGAGTTTCTGCGGGGCATATGACGAGTAAGTCTGTGCCTTGGCCGGGCTGCACTGAGGGCTGTGTCACCACTGCCAGGCTTCAGCAGGGCTACAGACAGGTTCAGCAGAACTCATGGTTTTGATATCAAAGTTTTCTGATTTCAAGTTAATGGGCAACTTTTTAATACCTGACTAGAGTCCTCAAATTCATCAGATCAGGTCTCATATTTTAATTCTTTTAATTGCAAGAATTTGCCTTGTGTGCAGCAATCTGTGCGTCCTGCTCCACAGGAAAAAAACGATGACAGCTATTTCTTGGATATGACCATGTTTACTGGCAGATAATGTTCTCCTAAGCACGAAGATCATACAGAGCCAAGTTCCTTTTTCATATTTCCAACCCTGGCCTACAGTAATCATTCAGTCCAAAATGTGGTCTTCAGGTTTTCTTTCTGACTTACAAAAGTAACTTTTCCTCTCTGCATGGCTTTCTGCTGAAATTCTGCCTGTTCTATAAGTCACACACACATATAAACCCTGAATTAATTAATTCCCAGTGTTAGTGTTTATATTCAGTCTAGTCCTTGGCAGTCACTACCATTACTTTAGGTCTGGCTGAGCAGTGGGATACTTAATTGTTTGCTCATTTAGTCTGAAGAGAGAGCAGCCAGCATAACCATAAAACCCAATGAGAATTGTATGTGACCAGCTTGAAAAACAAAGATGTATTTGCTGGATTTCACCCAACTGCGTGCAAAACAATGCTTCAGCAGTGCATGCAGAGGGGGCTGCCATCTTCCAGGCTAAGGGGAAGGCACAACAGGTCTCTCATGTGGAGAGCACAGAACCCCTGCACCCCCTCTGCATCCTACAGCACCCGGGGGGCTGGCACTGTCCCCAGCACTGCTGCTGTTGCCACTTGCTCCTGGCAGCTCCTATTCTCTCCAAGGCAACTGTGTAATAAAAAAATTAAATAAATAAAAAGGAGAAACTTTGCAGAAGTAAAACAATTTTAAAATGCTACTTAAAGCACTTCTTTTTTTCTTTTCTTTTTTTTTTTAAAAAGGTGTTTATCTCCTACATGTAAGTGGTCCTATGCAGATATACCTGAGGAGGACAGCAAGGCTGGCGGCACTGGATAGCTTAGGCTGGGGTGATGGGCATGGGAACGTGCTAAGCCAAGCATTATCAGCTGCAGTGAAACTGGTACATGAAACTTAAGAAGAGGAAAACTCTGAGTCTTGCCAGTTTTGTACCTCAGATTACCCATCTCTGTATTTCTGAGGGCCAACTTAAGACATTGTTTAACATTATGAAAAGCTTTGAGGTTCCTGAAGAGAAGACAATACCATTTATAACAGAAGTTTGTTTACTTCTAAAGCTTCAGGTTATACATCAATAGGACTGTTCCTGCCACTGCAGTCACTCTGTAAAGATACTGTGTAAGTGTTTGCACTAAATAAATGATTGGATGAAGGAATATAATTTTCATAATTACTTAATATCTATAATTTATTCATTTTCAACACCCATTAACTCCTAATTCATAACAGCAATTTATTTCTCTCTACTCATCCAGTATTTATCTCTCTGATACAAATAGCAGTGGCCTATTTTTGGCCAGCCCTAGTAAAGAAATTAATAGACTGATTTTATGGTTATTTTTACTTGTCAGCCTTCTAGCAGTAACTGTGAGAGTCCCAACAGCCTGACATCTGTCTTTTTGCCAGGTGTCGCACCTTACATTTTTGGTCTTGAGCTCAGGTTTAGGCAAAGCTCAGCCTTCCCATTGTTGCTGTATGCTGTAATTTTACTATAGACTTAAATATTTGGAGAGCTGCTATCACCCCATGCTGTAAGAGCACCTGTGTCCAAGATAAGTGGTCTCCCTGTAAGGCCAGTGGAGAGAAAGTCTCTTCTAGAGAGCACTTCAGACCATGTCAGCTCAGCTCTTGCTCTGACTGTTGACTGTGGAGAAAGGGCATCTGCCTAAGGTCAGATGCCTTTCCTCCTGTGCTTTCAGACACTTGGAATTAAGATGGGGAAAGACCTCTAAGATCATTAAGTCCAACCATTAGCCTAATGCTTCCAAGTTCACCACTAAACCATGTCCCTTAGCACCACATCTACATGTTTTTTGAACACCACTCCACCACTTCCCTGGACAGTCTGTTCTAGTGCTTGACCACCCATTCAGTGAAGAAATTTTTCCTAATATCCAGTATAAACCTGTTTAATTACCTGATAGTGGTGCTTACTATAATATATTAAAAAAAACCAACCTGGTTGACTTCTTCAGTCCAGTAGCAGTTCTGTTCCTGTTGGCATCTCAGTGTGGAGCTATGTGGGGCAAACATGGCAAACAAAAGCTTACAAAGGCCTCCTGGGCAGTGTCCTTCGAGAACAAAGGTACAGAGCTGACTCTGCTTCACACCGCCTGGAGGCTGCTGTAGAATTCGGCACATTGTTCCCAAGCATGGGGACAGGAGCAGTGTGGTGTGGTTTAAACTGGTTGCATCCGTGAGACTGGGTTTGAGACAAGACCTACCTGCTGCCTGAGTTTCTCCAGCTGACAAGCCTGTTGGCTCACACCAGGCTGGCATTTCTCTTTCTTGCCATTTTTGAATTGCCCATGAATAATCTTTAGTTAAGTTTAAGACAATGAGTAACTCAGTGACGCAACAGAAACTACAGCTCAGAATTCATCTCTTCAGGCACCATAAATAAAGCGTGATACCTTTGATTGATCTATTGTCAAAATAACTGCAGTTTAGAGCAGCATTTATTTTCAAAGGGTTTCAATTTTATTACTCATGACTTCAGCAAAAGGATTTTTTTTTACCTGACTGAGGAAAACACAGCTGGTGGCACACTCAGGGCTCACCTCCACATGGAAATACACTGGAAGAGGTATTCCTGAATAACTGCATCTGATGCAGAAATGAGAGCAGCGAATATGATTCCAGAATAATTTTTAATAGATATTTTGATTTAAGTCTCTGTATAGCCACATGGTTTCTGAATTAGTTGTGAATAAGGATTAGAGTCAGACCAAAAAAGCATTCCTGGTCTGAAATAGGAGCATCCGGAGAGATGTACGCCCAAGTAAAGTTCTGGAATAGCTATTTCAGAGACTTTCCATGCACTGAGGAGCCCTTAAAGCAGGCAACAAGAGGTCTTCCAGCAGCATCAGGGTGGCCAAGTTTTGCACTGCTGTGAAATCTCGGGTGGAGCAGGGAAAGCTGCCACTACCAGCTCTTCATGGAGCTCCTGGAGGGGTCCAGGGCGTGGGGTTTCTTGCAGAGAAACAGTTCCTGTCCTTGAGCACACTTCTCCCAGCTCACAGACCTGCATACACATGATGCTGAATGGGCCTATGTCCATCAGTCCTGCCAGGATATTGCAGCTTGACCTCCTCTCTCTCTTGTGTTTTGGCAGACCTGCAGTTATTTTTATAGAGTTAGCCCAAATACACACTGAATATACTGAAAATATGTATTTTAATTTCTGCTTCTCATTTGCCCTACAATGCCTTACCTTTAAAGAACTCCTCTGCAACCCATTTTTTAAGATCGAAATTAAGTATTGGCTCTTCTCACAATTCACTCGGGAAGTGTTTAACTAAATCATTTGGATTATTTTTTTTTTTTTTTTTGAAAGAGCACTAAGGGCAGAAGTGTCCCAAACAGATCTATGAGTCTGGAAAATGAGGTAAGCTTTCAGAGAAAAAATGATTTTGTTTTCCCATTCCTCTTCTCTTTCCTCACCTGTCACTGAGATTGGAAGAAAGATTGAAATAAAACTTTCATGTGAAACATTTTTTTCTTGGACTGAACAGTGAGATCATTTTTCAGTTTCATTTACAGTATAATGAATGTATAAATGAAAGTAGAAAATATGTACATATTCATTTTTCTAGCTTCTTTTATAGAAATACAACTTCCCCCCTCTTTTGCATTGCAGCTTATTTACATACACAGTTTTAGCTTTCCTTTTTGCTAGTGAGTCAACAACCATGCCTTGTTTTAGGTCTTCCTTATTTTCTTATTATTGCAGACATATGTGAGTAAATGTGGTATACATGTAAGTAACTTTATGTTACTCACAGCTATGAATGCAACACCAAATATATTTTTCATAATCCCAAATAATATCTGTAAATTCATTTAATATCTACAGGATATATATCATGTCTGAAGAACTTGATTAGATGGTTTTGGTAAGCAAGTAGCTACTTCAGCTATTTCTAATATTTCCATATTTCCAGTGTTCTGGGAAATTTTGCATTTCTACACATTTTCTTCTAGATTTTGTCCCTCTCTTGCTTTAGTGGGAATCCAGTAGCCTCCTTGCATCCCAGAACACAAGCAGGCAGAACTGACCCAGGGAAATGGCTGATGGCATATGATGATGTTGGAGGGTCCTTTGGGCAGGTGAGCTGACACCAGCCCCATGCAGGTGAGTGGGAATTTCAGTCTGCTTCTGCTCTTAGGGCAGCCCTGTGGCACGTGCTTCCAGCAGGCCTGACCAGATCCCAGTCAAACAAAAACACCTCAGGAGCCCCATAGCAAATCCAACCAAACCCTAGCTGAATGTTTGGAAGCTGAAGGGAAGCAGCTAGGATTGATTGCTCATGGTAGGTAAGACTGGTGGATAATGGTAACCAAATACCAGGCAAAAATGCAAAAAGAGTGTTTGCTAGAAACAACTAGAGAACAAAGCAGAAAATACTACGCCATTGCAGATATCCATGGTGTAACTGCATCTTGAATACCACATGCTCTTTTCTTTTCCCACCTTATACAGTAAAACAGAACTTGGTCCAGCAGATGATGTGTCTGGTGATGTCTGACCATGGTCACGATGATGCCATGGAAAGCAAGAATGGAAGGCAAAGCATATGAAGGGACTTTAACTTGTTACCTTGAAAAAAGCAAGAGTGATGTCAGATTTAAGAAAAGTCTTTAAAACCAAGAATTGCATGGATGCAAGAGTTAGGGAGCATCCACTCAAATCACCAGGCAAAGTTTTGAAATAAAAAAGAAGAAGAAAATACCATTTTTTTTTGCATGCTGGAAAACAGAAAAATGTGAACATGTATTGCTGTAGGATATGAAGGACTGTATTTTGTCAAGGGTTAATAGCATCACTATGTAGGAGATTAGTGGAAGTTACATGGAAAGTGTACTTGGAGAAACACTACTCTGTCTTGTAACACTTTTCCCTGAGGAAAAGCTACCAGCTGTTTTCAGCCAACAGAAGGACGGATCTTTGATCTGACTCACTGTAGCTGTCCTTATCTTTGTGATGAAAATCTGCTCTTCATTGATGGGTCCACAAATCTTTCCTGCAGAAAAATTTCTTTAGATTCTGCCATATTCTGTAATGTAGGATCACTAAAAAGGAAATAGATGCTTCAGAATAATTTAAAAATAATAAATCAGTTTAGAGGAATCCATGGGAAGCTCACCCATATTAAAGATGGTGGGGAAAACCCCACATTTTCTCTTTTGTAAGTTTACCCAAAGCAGCCCCAAATGAATCTATGGGAAGCATAAAAATACTCTAAGAGCTCTTCTTTGAAGTTTATGCTTGTGTATCCTAATTCTCTGAGTCCCTATACCTGATCCTGAGGATGGCAGATATTAGAAACTGTGGCGGAGATGGTACACTAGCTATCAAAAAGCACTTTAACCGGAGAGCATCCCTTACCTTGCTGAACTGTGGCACTCCTTCCCTCCATTGCTCTTGCACATATTGGTCTTTCCAGAGGGATTTCACCCCATTTTTCACTCAGGGCATAACTAAGTGCTAATTTTGAAAAACAAGACTGCAACACCACCATAGGGGTGGGGGTTTCCCTTGCACTCAGTGCACTTACCAAAGCATTATAGTTCTAGTGCAGAGATAAAAATGTACAGACACAACACAAACCTTGTTAAAGGATGTCTAAGTGTGCATATGTGTGAAAATATGGCCCAATTATTGTCTGAAATTGCAAGGAGAACAGCCACTGTGTTTCACGCAACCTGTCTTGGAGACAGGGGATAGGAAAGGTTGTGTGTGGGTGTTTGTTTTTCCAATGTTTTCACAATTCACAAAAGCATATATATATGGTGGGAGTGGGAAGAGTCCTGTTAAATGGGGGGGATGATTATTGCTTCCTTTCAGATAAGAGGAGGGCTCTCATCACTGAGGTTTGGAACTCAGCTCAGTGACCTTGAATATTCAAACTTCATGAAGCCACCCATGATCAGACTTCATGGAGCCACTCATGATCAGACCTCTTTCCAGCCAGGAGAGCAGTCAAGCCATCACCTTGGATAGGCAATAAATCACTCTCTTTCTCACACCTGCTTAGAGCTGTCCCCGCAGTGCCCTGAAGCTGAAGTTCATCTGGCTATGAGGTCTCTTCCGTCCTTCAGGGGCAAAGACACTTTATGACAGTAGAGAGAGACATCATGACCTCTGGGAGAACAGGAATGCAAATAGAGATTGGATTGTCTTTCTTTTTTTCTTTTTCTTTTTTTTTTTTTTTAACATTCTGCTTTTTCCTATCCAGCACTACTTATCTCTATGCTCTGAATGTATCTTTTTCTTTTCCTTTTCCTGCTATAAAACTACACTCAGTGTTCTAAACACTCACAGAGGTCTGGTTTTGGTTTTCACTGGAGGATATCCTGTATACCTTTAAAAAAACCCACCCAAAAAACCCCAAAAAAACAACAAACCCTAAACTAGAAAAGTATTTTACTTTGTAAAAAAGCCCCACAACTCTTTAATTTTCTTTTGTTCCTGGATGTAACCAAACCTTTTGTACCAAAGTAGAGTGCTCTTTCAGGCTTTATTGCAATTCAAATACAAAGTACTTCTACACTTCCACTGAAACTCTTAACTAGCTTCTTCATGCAAAGAAGTAATGAACATGCCGTGTTGGTTTGTGTCATCAAACATACTCACTTTGGAAGTTTTAATACCCTGTTGGCGTATGTTCAAAGGCACCAGAACTGCTCTGTTGGCTGGCGCTGCGAGAGGAAGGATGTCCTCTTCCCGCAGGAACACCCCAGGTGGAGCAGCAGAAATGCCAACGTGACTAAAGCTGCTGCTGTTTCTCAGTTGCCTACAAAAGGCTAAACCTGAGCCTGGAAAATATTGTGCTCTGGTAATATGGGCTAGGAGTGCTGTTTTTAAGGCTTACACAATTATATCAGCAAATTATACTGATAAAAACAATTATACTCCTTTTCTACCTTTTTGCAGTTTGGGAAATGACTTTAAGCTCTACCAACAAACCTCGCAAAAATAAGGAAAGGCTAAATCCAAGGGGATCTGACAGCCCAAGGAGGAAATATTGTACTGGTGTTTGAGATAATTTGGTGATCCCCTTGGCTTGGCTTGCTGTGTTATTTCAATCTACGACAAATGCATATAATTTCCTTGTTGAGTTGGCAGGAAATGAATGCATGTGATGTATTATTGCTGCTGTTAACTCGATCATGGGCTCACTGAGTTGGTGTCATCCACTTCAATCACCAACTATCAGGCACCAAAGAGAAAGCAGTAAGCACTTCACTGGGTCTTTTGTTCTCCATAGACTGTTAAGTCTTGAAGGGAAGGACCAAATCTCAGACATGCCTGTGAGGCAGGAGAGTGTTTTCTGTTTATTGGTATATAAATCACATGGAGCATCTGTTCTGATGTTTGCACTTGCTGATGCTTCCTGTACACAAGATTTTCTCAGAGCTAATTTGAGCACCTCTGTCTGACCCAGCACGGATGCGTGCCTTATACCAGGCTGTCTCTGCTGTGGTTAAAGGGTGGTATGTGGTCTCTGGAGGGCAGTAAAACCTCCACCTTGCATCATTAGTCGCTTAACATCCTCACTCAGCTGTACCCTGGGCAGCACAAACAGAGACCTCATTCAATGCCCACCCCACACACTGTGGCTAAAGGTTCCTTTTAAACTACTTGGCAGCAAAGCAAATGGAGTCACCTGCTCTGCTCCCACTTCCAGCGGTGCTCCACAGCCTCCAACAGCACTTTGCTTTATGCTCAACTGCTTACAACTGTGCAAAAGGGCAGAAAGCCCCCACAAGTATGCAGAAGGGAGTAAAAGGTTACTCCCACACTGCATTTCTTTCCACGAGCTTCTATATTTACAGTGCAACGGGTCTGCTGACTACAGCCCAACATTTTATGTCGGCAGTTAGTATTTCTGCCAGAGTGTTGCCAACAGCTGATCCAAAAGAATGAGATTTAGGGAGTTATTTCACTACACAGAAAAGAAGAAAACATGGGTTTACTACGATTTACTGAAATCTGTCACAAAGATCTTCCAAGGTCTAAAAAAGGCTAACTGCTATTAATAGAGGATTTTGGAGGGGTTTTTGGTGTTTCACATATCCAGAGGTTTCAGACAGCACCTTCAAAACTGAAAATCTGGGATTACTTGAATCCATAGTTCAGTATCAGGCCAGTTCTTTCCTGGTGCTGAGGGGCTGAAGTATTCCCAGCATTCTTTGAAGATGGGGACATCTGGAATTGTTCAGCAGCTTTAAATTCCATCCCCTTTAGGTGCCTAAACATGGATTAAAAAAAAAAAAATTAATATCTAGATCTGAAGATATTTGTCATGCTTTTTTCCCTCCTTAAATATGCTGAAACAGTCCTCCCTTGTGCTCAAATTTGTCGATAAACCCTGCAAGTTCACAGTCAAAACTTTTTTTTCAAATAGGAAATACAGAATTTGATTGAAGTGGGTCACTGTCCTTATTTCCATTATGTCAGGTCCCTAACACATGACCTCACCAAAGCTCAGAGTAATAGAAACAACAATGCTTTACCATTCTCCTGTGCCTGTTACACAGGAATCTCAAAAAGCACTTCTGAAACATGGAGCCAAGTAACAAAAGCAACCCACACATTTATATTTGGAAGGTTTCTGCCAGGTAAGTAGTATACCACTTTTGCAAGTGAATGAACTGAGATTTGGCAAGTCACAGAACAAACTCAAAATTTAAACTGGAGATAAATGACTGCGGTAAAAACTAAATACTTTGTATTTTGTTTTTGTCATCTGAACTTTTCATTTTCTGATGTTTGTTTATTTGATCAGCTTTCTTCCTTCTTCCCAGGACTAAGGCAAGCATTCTTCAAGCTTTGATTAGATTTAGATCTCTCTCTTGTTCCAACTTTGTAAGGGAGCAGAATGAGGTGCTTTATAAAACTGAGGATCAAATTGCACTGTTTTTCTCCAGCTTTGGTTTCAATTTACTCTTTTTTTTTCAGGTTCTTTTTTCCCTTCTCACTTGTCTTGCACTTGTGTTCTGCCTCTGGAAGTCTGTGCCTCCACGTGCTGCCAGGTGTACTCATACTCAGCAGTACACTGTAGGGAATCCTTCCATGCCATGCTGTGACTGCCTTACAGCCAGCGGCTTTGGGGCTTCTTTCTGTGGAAAAGGAAGCAAAGGGAAGGTGTGCCTGATGCACAACCCTGGCATGAGCAGCTCAAGTCCACTACAAAATGTTGGAGGTCAGGAGCTCTGCTTTGCAGACCTTTAGAAAAGCCAGATTATCTATCATTCTAGTATTTCCAAAGGTGAAACAAACAAACAAACAAATAAAAAAGACTAATGAAATCGCTTTTATCACCAGGAAATATATTTTTACTAATTGAGTGATTCTATAAAAAAATATACACAGAAGTACAGCTCATTTCAGTAGGTTTTTTTAATGAGGTTTTTTCCTATAATCCTGCGCTGTTCCATACAATGTCAACATTTAAGGAAAAATGGGGCAGCATAAAACTCTAGAATCTACAATTTTGACATTTCAACCTTGTTCTGTTACACTGTACTTGGATATAACAAAATTTTCAGCTCACTGAGTAATGCTGACCCCTTTGGATGTCACATTCTACACCAAACACAGCAATTTGGGACTGAATAAAAAATTCACCTTTTCATTTTTTTTGCTTCCTACAGCTCATGACATAACCTTAGGAACACTCCCGCTTTTTTTTTTTTTCCTGCTTCACTATACCATATAAATCATTATCAGCCACAATCTTTTCAAAATGCCAGTTCAGTGAGAACTCACTAAGCTTCAGTTCATCCACAATGTAATAGCTTCAAGCCACAACTTGCAAACTTCCCTACACGACTCAAACTTATGTTGCAGCAGCCTGGTAACATCAGCATAGCCACTGGCAGTGCTAGGTCATGAGCTTTAGATTTCTGTACAACAGTTTACAATGAAATGTCTTATAAGAAGTGGCTGAGGGAATCAGCAAGAAAATTTTGAATGCCATTGTTTTTTTGTGATGAAGAACATCTTCATTCTGTTAGAAACTGCATTTTTAAGACACTGTGAATCATTCTCCCTTGTCAAAGTTAAAAAACTCCATTTTCTAGGAGGCGAATACTACAGTAAGACATAGTACGAAACTATTTTCTTTGAATACCGATGCATTTTATGACATTGCTTACTCACATATATCTTAATCATTCACAGGTGGGAAATACAGGATAGATAACAAAAGTGTGATAGATAGTGATAAGGGTGACAGATTTCTAATAGGTTATTTTCAACTTAACAGCATACAGATTTATAGCACAATACCACCAGCAGTCATTTTGACAAATGCATAAAAAAACCTTATAAATGTTCCATTAAATAGAAAATGCGACTCCTTTTCTTCTACTATGGACAGCAGTCTTGTTCATTCTGAAGTTGAAATTATATATCAGTGTAATCATGGATCTCTTTCATTATCCTGCAGTTGCAGAGTTGGATTAGGAAGAGAAACTGGTGTCTTACCCAGCTACTACACATTGGCGCTAGGGGTGGTACTCGTGCTATTACCCAACGCACTTGACTAAGCTGCCATGTATCCTTTTATCAAGGAAAGGAAATTTACTGGCAAAGACACTGGCTTTTACTAGTTAAACTGGTAAAAATGAACATTTACCCTGCAATCAAGATATTTTCTACCGCTGATCTAACTTTGTGAGCAATGTCTGCCTGCAGACAAAAGCCTGAGTACCCGGACAGATGAAATTCTACAGGAATAAGGAGGAACTCCTCCATACCAACATCATGTGGTCAGTGGAAGCACAAAGGAATCCATATTCATTTAGACTGTACTGAATTTCTGGAGCGCAGCTCATCATAATTTGCATCTCTAGTAAGCAAACTTAGGAAATGCCCATTAGAAATGCAGCTCCCCCACCAATATGGAGGGGATAAGGAAGAGACACCACCTAAGCAACCCACTGGCTGTGTTCGTACAATTTGGACATGGTGCTTCTCATCTAAGATTACACAGCATTATTAATTTCTCCTGCCTCCAGAGAGCAATAAAAAAAAATAATCCACAAACAAACAAGAAAAAGCCCAAATACCTTCTGGGCATGAGGTCTGTGAGCCATTCCATGCCATGCATTATAACCCCTGTGTGGGATAACACTGAAAGGCAAAGGCTAGGCTTTGTTAGTGTTGTATTAGTTTTTCCACAGAGCCTCAGGAGAAACACCAGTGACTTTTTTCATAGGAGGGGGTCAGCACTAGGATGTGTATCTTTATTTACTGAATTGATTGATTTGTATGCTAGTGTAATTCACTTGTTTACTTAGGCATTTCCCTGAAGGCTCACTTAATGGAGAAAATCTCTGCATATATGTATGACTAGCAGATTTTTTTTTTTACTTTTATGTAATTAGGTTAACAGCTTTAATTTTGTTTGCCTAGTTGTTGTTATACTTATTGTAAGAGATATTGTAATGGCCAAGTCTTCAAAAATTACACAGTAATATTACATCTCTAGATTTTTGCAGAACACAAGGATCAATAAATCAAAGAAAAATATGTAATATTTTATATATTCAAGTACATGCCTCCTAAAAAATTCTCATTCCTTCTTGCAGTGGCAGTGAAGAGGCACACGTCTTCTGCTAGGCAGCAGCCAGATGTTTATAGAACTGTCACACAAGGAATTCCTCATTTTTGTGGGCTCAGGTCCTGCCTGCTGTGGGGGACTTTTCAGTAGCATGAGGCATACTTGTGGCAGATTAAGATGGGCACATTGGTCACTGAAAAAACTGGGAATTGATGTACCACCATTGGATCTCCATGCTGAGTCAGCCATCAGAGGGCATCACCCTTGCTGCATCTGCACAGACTGAAAAGAGTTACTGAGGTCCAGCCAACCAAAACCTCTTTGAGGGAGCTTAGCAAAAATAAGATCATTTTCTTCTTAACACTGGGCTGATGAGGAGGTAAGGCAAGCGCCAGCTTCTCGTCTCCTGTCATCTGGGCTCTGCTAAATCCAGGGATGCTGCAGTACAGGGAACTTGAAGGCCCGGTGCTTAGGGAGCTTGCTGTTAAACAGTGATGAACAAGTATGTCCGGATTGCAAACTAGGATTTAGCTGCACACCGGGTACCCAGATCCTATGACAAATTAATGGGATATGCCGCCTTCCCTCTGAAATTACCTCCTGATAGGTTGTCATCAGCTTACACAAGAAAGATGTGGTGAAACACTGTAACCAGATGCCAAGCCTTCCTTTGCAAAGAAAACAAAAGAAGACTAATAAAGTCTATCATGGACAAATTGATTAATTTGGTGGCTTGATAGCTGAGTTATCCTGCACCTTCTGAAACAGTTCAATACTTGCCTTTAAAGGCAGTGGCAAACTGATCAACTGCAGGCTCCTGTGCTGCTGAACTCATCCAGAAACCTTCCACAGCATGACTAAACCAGATGTTATTTGCTTTGAAATTCAAAGAAGACTTTACTTACTAGCTATTTCTTAAACAAATGCAGGATGACTGACTCTGCTTACACATGTAATGGCTGGTTACCTTCAAGATCGACATCAAGATCAATGTGGAATTGCCAAATCTAATATGAAGTTTTAAAAACAGTTTTACAGAAGCAGGATTATGAGATCACAGCACTCTACAACACAACAGACACAATACAAGGCACAGCAGGCAATGCCATTTGTAAATCTAAACAGTCGTCTTCATAGGAAATGTAACCTTACTAGTTTTTATATCAGTATTCACCTTTCCTAAAACATGAATTTCTCAGTCATAAGTAACTGAGAGGGTTTTTTTTGCTTTTCATTGTTTGCAATAGATTCAAGTTCCTGACCAAATGTTAGATAGTAAATTGTCATGATATTAAAAACAAAAGAATTTATGTAAAGCACATATTGAGTCTACTAAAGCTAGAAGGAGGATACAGTGGAATTTCAAAGTTAGTGATTTTATGGTATAACTGTAATATGTTAACATGAAAACTCATCAATAGTGGATGAAATAAAGGCAGGGAGAGCTATGAAAAAATTATTAAATTACATTATTTTAAATCTAAACAAAAACTATCCAAATTTAAGTTACAAAATTCTTATGAGGAGTATGTACTGGTATGTAAATTTATCCACAGAAGATAAACTCTTCTAACTGAAGCCTTTGCTAAAGTCTCTGAACTCTCTAAATCAAAGTAAGCCTCTTAAAGCATAAGCAAATTCTCAGCCAGTAAAATCTCTCCAGCTTTAGCCTAAACTGAATTCCTAGATTGGAATTATCCCCTTGTGGCTAAAGCAAGCTCTATATTCCCAGACTCCCAAACATGAGGGACATAGTCTCTGTTACCTGACCTACATTAAGCATCACACACACAAAGCACTGTAAGCTTTCAGAAAGGAACCCTCTCACCTGTATCTGCTTTACAGCAGACCTTCCTGTTAAGCAAAACTGAGCATATTATTAGTGAGTACTTGGGGGAAAATTTGGATCTAAAATTTTAAGTGCTGTAAAAAAAGTGGAAATTCCAGATTACTGTAGATTTATGTCTCACTGGGTTTTTAAGTACCAAGCTGCCAGTTTCCTTGGTGATCCACACTGGCTTTACTTGCTAGTGCATTGAGAATGGAGACAAGCAGCCACTGATTGGTGAAAACTTGATGATTTTGGAAGAACTTTGTATTTGAGTTCTGGTTTTGGAATAACTAAATGCTGAGAAAACTTTTTCAGCGAAGGTGAGGTTGGAGACAAGAGAACTTTAATGATTCTATGATTCTATGGTTATGTGAAATCTGCAAAGACTCAGCCATATAAACTGCCATCTAGTTTTCCTAAATTTAGACCATCTACACAATTAGATAAATAATACCAAAACAGAATTTAAGAGCCTGGTCCAATATCCCCTAGATTTCTTATGTCCTTAATTTCAAACATTTGTTCAGAAATATTTAGGTAAGTCTCTGTCAGAAGAAATGGGGCTCACCCAAGGTCTCCTTTCAGCTTATGTACCGCTATGTTTGAGAGTGAAAAAAAAAAATAAAAAAAATCACTCCTTTAACTACGTTTTGAACCAACTGAAGTAAATCTATGTCTTGTGAAATTTAACTGGGTAACAAAGTCTCATTTTTAATACTGATCTCAAAGGCATAAGAGAGACTAAAACTACTTGGGTGTATTATTAGTGTTTTTATTAATAGGTTAGGAAACCTCAGATTATGAAGAACTTGATCTATCCATAGAGAAAAGTCTAAACAAGAGCTAATCTGATAAATACCTGTTTAGATCACACTGATATTTCTACACTGCACATATGCAGGTTTTTTCCTCTCACTTCTGTATGAAGTTATTTTGAATCAAACTACAGCTCTGATAAAGTCAGAGAAAACTTATATCAATGATGCCAATGAGGCCAAGATTTCAGCAACTTGGCCTAAGCATAGAAATAAAAAACAACTCAGTCTTGCATCACCAGTCTGTGCATGGGAACATATTTTTTTCATGCTAAAGAAAATTAATAGGAATGGCAAATACTCTATACAAATTTAGGCAAATGCTACTGACTCCTGCATACTTTATTAGAAAACTAATTAAAAATCAAAACTGAGTAATGACTTCTGCAGAAATATTTATAGCTTTCTTCCTTGCTTGGTCATTATCCAGGGCTACAGCAGGGTTTCCCATATTAGCATGTCACACTAGGCTTGATTATGTAGGAGCATTCAGGAAAATTATCTGAATTAGCTACAGGTGTGACTTTGAAGTGTATTAATTAAAATGCCTTCAATCTTGGGAGGATACTAGTTCAGAATTAAAGTACTTTTAATTTAATTTTTTTAATGTATTTCAGAAGCAAAGTAAACAAAGTGAATCATGGTCAAATCAATAGTAAACCTATATATGTGAGGGGTAAAGATAATTTAAACCACTTTTTAAAAACTTCCAATATGTAGTGAGCAAAACTCTTATCTGCAAAAATCTTTGTTCTGATTCACATGCAGTTTTGTTGAAGTGATAACACTTGCTGTAAAATTACTTTTAATTTTCAACTTCCATGAATAGCAGGGGTTTTTTTCCTACAGAATTCTATGGAAAATCTATGGGTACAGTTTCATGAACCATAACTCTAACTCCATCTGTCACACAACTGGCTCAGTTTTGTTGCTTAGCTAGTGTATTGTTACTTTTTCCAATGCAATTCAAATTTTTAATTCCTCAGCGCATTTTATTGCATTAATTTATTTAACTAAAATTCTATACCTCCATAGCATGCTTCCATATTATATATAATTCTATACTTCTTTAGATTAGAGACCAAGCACATTTCTCAGATTCTGGACTACACAGGCATTCTTGTAGTCAGGGATTATAGAAAAATAAATGTTTAAAAGGGCAGAAGATTATGTGTCTGCATGGTATAATAACAATAACACTTGAGATGCTTAATGGGCTGTTTGGACTAGACCTTTATCCCTTGCCAGGAACAGAAAGTTAAATTACTGCAAATTCCACCACTCTCTGAAATCTTTGCAAGAGGAAACTCACACCTGAGTGCTGGGCACCCTGGCTGTGTACAGAGGTGGGTGGAAACCAAAGGGCTCTCTGTGTGGTTTTCTGTTTCATTGAAAAAAACCCCAAAAACAACACACAAAACAAAACAGGAAAGGAAATACATTTTATGGATCACTGTGAGAAGCTGAATCCTTACTGAAACTCAAGGAAGAAAAATAGTCAGGTTTTATTAAAACCACAGACACTGATATGGTCTCTAGAATAGGACGCTGATGCTGGCAGGGCATGCCAGGGATAAAAACACACAGAATATGCACTGTGCCCTGTTTCTTTTCTTAAAGATCACTGTCAGAGACAGGATGCTGTGGCAAATGGACTTTTGGCCTGATTCAGTCATACTGAAGCAAGTATCCTTTTTTGTTCCAGAAGGATGTTTGTCTTTTAGCAATATTGCTTCTCATTTCTTGGTTTGCATCTCGTCTGTATTGCTCACAAACACAGCTATTGCTACAGCTGCACCATAAACAGCCTTACACAGTCACTCCTCTCTGCAGTGAGGAGATTCATACTCTTTCCCTTGAGACAGAAGAATGGTATTTAAGTGTCTTCACAATTTATGTGAGACAATGACTGCCTTCCTGCAATTTGGGTTTGCAGTGGAGAAAATAAAAAGTATTTCTCAAAGATGAAGTTTTCATATCACATGGATCAATGCAAAGGAATGGAAATAAAAACCACAATGGGACAATTGCTTTGAGGGAACACGGCATTGTGGAACTGCAGGATTGTCAGGAAAAACTATAAATGAGGCAACATCCATGCTCCTGTTCTTCTGTAGGCTTGATGAAAGCTTTTGTGGCTTTGGGAAGGTTGTATCACTCAGATGAAAATAATTTGAGGTTTTGATCTCTTAAAAAATGTATTTGTAGATACACAATCCATGGCCGCTTGTTGACAATTCTGAAAGAAAACATGTTAGTGTAGATGTGGAATTGGGAAAGAAAGTGGGCTAGTTGATAAGCAGTAAGAATGTGAAGTCAGGACATTGTCGCTTGCTTAGTAACAGGTTTGACAGGGCTTGCTAGAAGAATCTGTGTATTTTGGCTTTCAGCACCTATGGCACTTTATTATTAATCACAGTTTGTTGGGTGAGTCCAGTAACTGCAAACATTGAAAATGAAGAGAAAAAAAAAAAGATAACATGGAGTTTCTAGCTATGAAGATGTTATTTGAGTAATATGTTGTCAGGATTAATTCACTAATATATAAGTTAGTACTTTCAGATCATTGCACTGAAGTTGAACTACAAAGGAAGCACATAATTGGTTTTCTCACATCTGAAGCCCATTATTAGTATAGCAAATAAAGAACATTTTAAATGTCAGGAAAGAACAGAAGTTACAAATAAACAAAATTCTGTCTTAAATCGCACATGACATATAAAAAAGCAGGCTTCCTCACTGCCAACAAGTATTTCACTCTTTCCTAGATTAAAGAATAGTTATTCCTCCAACACATTTTCGTTAACGATCACTTGAGATGTTTGTAACACAATGTGCAGTAAACACGAGACCTATTCATCAGTCTCCTCCCAGTTACAGCCAAAGCAGCTTTTCATGCAACCAGTAGACACAGACTCAATGGGGGTATCCTGCCAACTGCAGCATCTGCTTCTAGTCCCTCATTTTCTCATGCTGATGAAAAGAACACTGGTGGGCAGCAACCATGGCTTCCCTGGACATGTCCTAGGAGGGACTGATGTTGGGGGGCTGCCCTCTTCCAGTACCCATCAATCTATTTTTGAGTCTGTGACACTCATACACTTTCCTTTTAACTCTTTAATCTTTTCTTGTTCTCCTTGTATTTTTTTTCCTCTAGACCTTTCTGCTCAGAGGGGTTGAAGGTTTGGTTATGGTTGGGCAAGCACCTGGCTCTAAAGAGAGAAAGACAGCTGATGTGGTTTAAACAGGACTTAATTAAAACTTTTTAGCCCCTTCCTGCATGGTCTAGTGAGAGCTTATGTGCTCACTGCACCACTGACAAATACTTGAAGAATAATTGGCCCCAAGAGTCATATGCCGGTGCCTTGAGACTCCCCCTTCACATTGAGCAGTTCCCCTTGTTATCTTCCCACTGCTGATGACAACCAGCAGAACAAGCACTGAACTGGAATGTTTCTGGAATACTTTTCTTTGACAATCCCTTTTTCCTATCTGTCTTTTCAGGGATTTTTTTTTTTTTTTGTGAGACATAGCCCCACAATGCTCTGAGCAAGGAGAGAATGTGGAGGTGAGCCTTGCACTCTTCAGTGTCCTTGTGCTGATTTGGATCAAAACTGTAGGTAGGAATTGGTTTTCCAAAGAAAACTGAGGCCACCTCTGCTATAGCCTGGCATCCCCTCACAGTGCAGAGATGTCACTCCTGGTACAGAGCTGCTGCAATGGTACGGAGCTGTGTCTGGCAAACCAGTCTCCCGTTTCTCCCCCAGCACACTTTGTTTTGCTCAGATAACAGTGGAACTACAAAACAAAAGGCTATACCTGGAGGGCTTTGCCTGTTTGGAGCTCATGGACTATTGTCCATGAAAATATTTCAGGCTGAGATCACCAGTTCACCAGGCAATGAAGGTCTGAATCTAAAATCAAAGTTTTGCTTTTTATTTAAATTAAGTGCTGGGGAGGTTTCATTAGTTTTTACTCATTGCTACTTCTCCTGCAAAGCAGATTGCCAAGTAGTCCAGAAGATGATGTGTGTTGGATTGTATTTACTGTTCTTGTGTGAGTCTGGGCAATCACTCCCTTGAGGGAAACTGCATGTACTCTGTGGCTTACATACTCAAAGATAATATTCCAATTTTTCATTTTTATCAGATTTTGGTCATTCAAAATTGTAAATGCACTACTTTTCTTGAAAAACTCTTTCTGGCCAACATAGTATGAAACATGGCATACCTCAAAAAATGGAGAACTGCATTTGTTTCCTGCAGACAATGAAATTTTAGTACTTGAAATCCAGTGTATGTATTGAAAAGAACAGCACTGGTTCAGGTAATTTTATCTTAGCTCTTATGTGTCTAGAAAAATTTTTTGAAAAGACTTGTGGAAGAGAAAAGGGATGTAAGACCAGACAGGTTAGGTAGTGGTGTGCTTTATCTAATATTCTATTTCCAGTAGAGGTCACTGCCAATTTGATGTTCATTACAGCAAAAAGTCCTGCAGTAGAGAATAATGGAATATATTCTCATGTTATTAAAATCCAGCCAGTGAAAATTAGCATACTCCTGAAAACCTGAGCCTCCTACATCATATGAGCTTCTTTGGGTTTACTTGCATTACCTGATGTTCTTGTTATCCCCACAAAGTTCCTGTTTCTTGAATACAGCATCAATGGCGTTCTTTGGAAATGAATTCACACAGTGTGCAATAACACAGTTGAAAAAATCCATTTCCCTTTTCAGTTATAACTGCATTATCTTTTGACTAAATATATGTTTCCTTGTTTATATCTGATGAAAAGAGGCAATTCTATTAGTTCTATCCACCTTCATGATCTTTTTCTGTGTACGTTTATTCAATTTCCTCATATTTATGTCTGGTTTCAAGCACAGTATTAATCTATCTATCAGTATTTTTCCATGTCTAAGAATCTTTGTCATCAGTTCTGGTCTTCTTCAATTTTTGCTACGTCATCCCTGGGTACATAAAAATCTCAATAATATATCATAAGGACAAAGTATAAATTAATTTAACATGGATTTGCCTGCAATAATCTGTTTCCTCTAAGACTCTTGGTATTTCTTGAACTGATTTATGGTTAATTCAATCAGCTGTCAATTTTTTTAATAAGTGTATTTTCCAAAAATATTTTGCTTTTGTCTCTGATACATGTTCTTTGGACAGAAGGCCACAGTGAATAAGTTATATGCCAAGCCACAAACAGCTTTCCTATACATGTCAGTATTTCAAATCAAATTGGTTTGGTTATCGGTAAGAGATTTCCTTCCCCTTATAGGATTGGACCTCATTTTTCTCTTGGTAAGGCTTAAAATAGTCATACAAGAGTTTAGAAAAGAAGGTTGGACTATTTTGGGGTGTTCTCTGGCTCCTAAACCAGCTACATTTTACATTTTGTTTTAAATAGGAATTACATTGAAGTCCAAAAAAAAGTAATACACAACCTTCTTCAAGTTGCTCTAGAACAAGTTTTCTCTAATAAATGTGACCAACACAAATGTGTATATACATGTGAAATATAAGTATTTCATTTGAGTGAGCTGGGACATTGTGATGTACTGTAGTCATCCAGAATTTATATTCCTAAAAACTATGTATCGTATCACACAATATGTATTGTCTCATATATATTGCATATGTTTTAGCTTAAAGTTTGCTAGGGAACTGCTAGGAAGTATGGGGGAAAACACGAAGAAGAAACTCTTGAGCTCCCTGAACTCTCTTATTGCTAGTTGCTGAACCTTCCTCCCCTTCTTCGGTACAGAAGATACCGCCCTGGTGTTGCCTATTTTTGTGAATTTTGGTATGGTTATAGCTACATGTCCAGAAGAAACACCCACGAAAGTTAAGATAAAAAGAACATAACACACAGCATTACTCTCTACCAATTAAAAAGGGAAAATAACTGAGATTAGACATGCATACATTCAACATTTCATGAGATAAATACCAGACTGGGACTCTGGCACTATCAGCATCTGGAAAGTGAAAAACACTTAGGGGTAGGAATCCCAGAAAAGATGTATAGATACTCCGGCACCTATGCGATGTTCTGACACAGAGCTATAAACAGTTTTTACCATAAAATGGCTAACAATGGACCATGGCAGGAGGAGAAGGATATCTCTCTAATGCTTGTGGTGCATACCTAACACTGATGGGAAGGGGTGAACCTCATCTTGCTGGCAATGGTCTCCAACAGCTTGGTTAATCTCTGAGTACCAAGCACAGCTGAGAACATTGCCAGCGGTGGCAGCAGCAGTGGATGTGTGATCTCCAGTGAAATGTGGGTTTCTTTTTGCTTGTTGCTTAGAGCAGCAGCACTCCAGCTGTGTTCAGGCAGCCATAGCAAGGTTAGTCTGTCAGGGAAGAGTGACAGATGCCTCAAATGAAATACTGATTGTGGCACAGATGAGTGAGAGACACCATGAACAGTAACAGGGATTTGAAAGGCAAATGCTGAGAGCTGTTGAGATAGATATGGCATCTGAAACCATTGTCCAAAGAAGGTCAGCGAAGCTGGTGATGGGTCTGGAGCACAAGTCTTATGAGTGAGCAGCTGAGGGAGCTGGGGTTGTTTGGCCTGGGGAAGAAAAGGCTCAGGGGTGACCTTACTGCTCCCCAGAACTACATTAAAGGAGGTTGTATCCAGGTGGGGATCAGTCTCTTCTCCCAGGCAACTAGCAAGAGGATGAGAGGACATAGTCTTAAGTTGCACCTGGGGAAGTTTAGGTTGGACATAAGAAAGAATTTCTGTGCAGAAGGGGTGATTAGATATTGGAATGGGCTGTCCAGGGAGGTGGTGGAGTCACCATTCCTGGAGGTGTTTAAGGAAAGACTGGGCGTGGCTCTCAGTGCCATGGTGTAGTTGCCATGGTGGTGTTTGTTCATAGATTGGACTCGATAATCTCAGTGGTCTTTTCCAACTGCCCTGATTCTGTAATTCTGTGTGTACCTGAAAGTATGGCAATATCCAAAGGTCCTGCATCCTGGAGTCACTGAAGTATGCTAAAGTCACTGAGTGTCATGGAGTTACTTGGTATGACATAGGGGATCATCTGTTTACCTTTCTCATTTTTGGTCTCTGTCTCCTGAGAGTCTGGTTTAGTCCAGCAAAAGAACTCCACCCTTTTCTTTTCTGGGTGAGAGCCTGGAGTAAAAGAGGAAAGTTTTTCAGGAGCATAGTGCTTTGCCAGGTCATGAAGTGGCTGCTAATGCCATGTTGACTGGCTTTGCTTTTGAAACAGCTCAGTCTTCCATGGGAGTCAGAGACAAAAGTTGCATTTTCTGTTACTTCGCTCAATTTTTTCCCCCTGCTCTGTTTGTACTCCCTTAAGGGAGATGGGATCAGAGTTTGGAAGCAGAATCATCAATTTTTCCTCATAATGATATTTATGAAGATTTTCATTACATTTTAAATACTATGCAAGAAGTTTCTCAAACAGGTTTTCACAGCCTTCCCTTGCGTACAACTTGGGGATACATGACAATGTAGTTACATAGAGGAAGAAACTTTGTATTTAAGTGTTTTGTATTCTTTTTCACCCTAGGCAGATCCAGTCGGCAGATGTTAGCTTCTGACTCTAGAAAAAAAATTCTTTTGATTAGATACATATAATTATTTTAAAAGGAAATAATAAATTTGTAAGCCCAAAGTCTGTAGAATGGATCAGCAGAAAATAACACTCTTCTTAGAAGAACAAGAGGTAGTGCTCAGCCATGCCCTGGGGTCTTGAAAACAAATAGAAAATCTGAACTGAAATTCTCATCTCTCTGAAGTCAACTGGACTGATTTTCAGTGATCAAAATAAAGCCAGGATTTCACACCAAAGTTCAAAACCTTAGGAGAAAATCCAAGAGAAAAAAAGCCAAAATTATTAAAAATAAAAAAGACCAAAGGCATGTAGTTAATTTTGTGTGTATTGGGAATGCCACGTGGATTTCTTAATAAGACTAAAACTGAACAGAATCACAAGTATTTGCAGAATTTAAGTGTAATGGTACAGCTGGTGTTTCACATAGCCATGAGAAAAATAGCATAATGAAGGCATTGGATTAAAATAGCAGGGTCACATAGTGAGTAATAACTTATTTTGTCTTTTTAAGGTTTAAATACAGAACTCAAATAAAATAAAATAGTTGTTTACTACTTTGAGCTGCCCAAATGTAAATTAGAAATATTTTTGTTTATAAATTTGAAGGAGTGAGAGGTTAAAGAACTAGTTCCAAAATTGGCTTGGTCTTCTAGGGGAAACCCATGCTAAATCTGACCTGCCTTTAATAACCGAGAATGTGTGTTGTGTCCTACCCTCTTGAGATTTGGTTAATATTAATGCAAGATGCGAAAGGAAGTTCTGTGCTTCACTTTTTAGTAGCTTTTAGTCTTGCAAGAGAAGGGACAGAAAATGAGATAAAGATTCTGTTTGAAAACATATTTGAAAACTGAAGGATTTTACAGTCCTTCAAACACTTGTGCACTTGCTTTATGCAATTGATACAACTTTGTGAAGTTCATTTTCAAGACAGAGGGTTAAAACTGCACTGGTGTAAATTCCATGATTCCAGGTTCAGGTGAAGAGAATGTGTCTTTTGTGCCGCTAGCTAATAAATTACAGTCAGCTACATGGCATTCCTAAGTCCTTACAGAAATCCTTAATCGGTACAAAAGTGAGTCATGATTCCTCTGAAGTTAGCTAGTATAGATAAGGACGTTTTATGACAGAAAAACTAGGGGCTTTTTTCCCTTGATTTGCAAACCTCCATTCTGGGGGCGTCCACATGATGGGAGCCAAAGGCAGCAAGCAGCACCAGCCCGCAGGACCCGGCGTCCCAGCCCCTTTCCAGCTGAGCCGGTCGGAGCACATTGCAGCCCCAAACACCCTCAGCAGAGCATTGCTGCTGCCCCACGGCTGCTGCCGAGCCCCCGGGACAGCAGGCAGTCAAAGCAAGACCTGCAAGTCTGTCGTGAGGGTTTTGGCCTTTCACTAGCGAAATCACAGCGATGTCAGGCAAGTAGAACAGTGAAAAATTGTGTTTTAAAATAGTCTCCCAGTTCTTTGGACATCTGACCCTAACTCATTGTTCAAAATAATAGATAAAGGAGTGCTTAAGAGGGGATTTTAGTGGAAAAATATCCTAGCACATCTGTCTGAAAACTAAGAACTGACGAACATAGCAGCTGGTGCAGAGGGCATTAAGCCTGGATGGTTCCGCCATCCCCCTGGCACTGCCCGCACACCGCCTGGGCGCAGCTGCCCTTCCCGCCCGGGCTGCGGGAGCCAGGCGTGTGCTCCCGGCTGAGGGCACGGCCGGGAGCCTGCCCTGAGCCCCGGCCACCGTGGGGCACCTGGTGGTCACTCCGGCGGGTTCACGGGTGGGTGAACGGGCAGGCACCCGGACAGGTACACGGGTGGGTGAAGTGGTGGGTGAAGCGGCAGGTGCACGGCGGGCAGACGGGCGGGCACGCCAGGGCCATCGCCAGGGATGTCGGGCCATCGATGGCAATCCGCGGGTGCCGCTGCCCCCGGCACCCAGACAGGTCCGGCTTCACCTGGGAGCGCCCCGCATTGCCCTGGCCAACACCCCGCGGGCCCCGCTGCCCGGCCAGCGCCATCGGCACCCTCCCGGCCACCGGCCGGCGCTCGGCGGGTCCCTGTCGCTGTCCCCGGGCCCTGCAGAGGCTGCGGCGGGCCCGGCGCGGTTGCCGCGGTGATGGCGGGCGGTCCCCCCTGCCCCCGCCCCGCAAACATGGCAATGGCAGCGGCTCCGGCGGGGAGCGGCGGCAGGTGAGGAGGAGGCGCCGCCGCCCCGCCCTGCCCCACTCTGCCCGCAGCCGCGGCTCCCCCAGCAGCGCGCCGAGCCNGCCGCCGCCCCCGCCATGTGGAAGCTCAACAAGAGCAGCAAAGTTCTGCTGGCCGACTCGCCCGAGGAGGAGGAGAGCCGCCCCCGCGGGCCGCCACCCGCCGCCGCCTTCGCGGGCCCCCAGGTAGGAGCGCGGCTGGGAGCGGGCTGAGGCGCGGCCCCGCTCGCTGCCCTCCTCTCCCGCGGCATGAGTAATCACTTTTCCCACCTCGGAGGTGCCGGGTGCTGGCCCTGGTTGGAGCGGGGGGTGTTTGCCGCGGGTCGTGAGACTGTCAGCCGGTTTTTGGGGGCGCTGAGTGGCCTGTGCGCCCCTGCTCCCTGGCAGCGGCCGGCCTCCGGCACTGCTGGGACCTGCTGCCCTGCCTTCCAGCGGCTTCGTGCTGCAGGGGACTTTCTCTCCCAGCCCTAGGCAGGGGCACTGCAACCTGTCTGTGAGGCACAGTACATGAAACAGGGATGTTTAAGGACATTACCTTCATTTATGCATTTGTGTAGAGCACTAGTGTTTTGTCAGGATTGCTTTTTTCCAATGGTTTCAATAGCAGTAGTTGTGTGTAGCCTTAAATAGCTGCAGTGTTGTTTGAAAGCTTTCATTGTTAAATGATGAGTTAAACACCAGCAGTGACCTTCTCAACGTACTGGTCAGCTAACAAATAACCCTTAAGAAAGGGTCTCATTTGACTATCAGACAAAACAACTAAAAAAATGTTTGTTGACTTGCCTTCAAAAACTTGGTAGCAATTAGGCATGGCTCTGGCTCAGAAGCCTGTTGCGCTGGCCGATGCAGCGTTCTTGCTGAACTGATCTTCTGTTGTCACAGAGTATCTTCAGGTGTTGTGTGAGAGGTTCAGGAGACTTACATATCTGAACTAAGCAGTTGCCCAGTGTTGCAAACCAGTGAGGTTTCTGTTCAAAAGAAGGTACAAAAGCCAACTTCCCACCTCATGCTTGTCTCCCCTAGCTCGCTGAAGAGCTGGAGTGTGTCTGGGCAAACTGCACTGCTTGAGTTCTTGGTTGACAAGTGCTGTGGGTTGTCACCATGTGTGGCTACTGCTGAAGAGCCGCCTCTCCCAGTCACAGCAGTTATTCTTTCCATCTTCCAGTAGCCAAAATCGCCGGTTAAGCCTTGTCTTGCCCTTTCCCCTGAACAGAAAACAGAAGAACCCCAGCCCTTGCTACTTGTGTGATGATGAATAGTATAATCTCCTGTGGGAGAAGAAGAACAGACACTCATTTTGGAGTCCTCCTTCAGGGGAGGAAGGATGATTGTGGGGTTGAAGGCGACCTGAAGTATCTCCCACAACCTCTCATACAACACCTAACCTCTCCCTTGTGGAGTTCCTATCCTCCGGTACTTGGAAACTTCCACTGTTTTTGCCAAGCTGTTGGCTTGTGCTGTCATAGCCCTCCTAGATGTGCTTAGCTTCTGAAACCCTCCTCCAACACTGAAGGTCACTGAAAACTTCCAGTAAATCCCACTGACTCTTCACTGCTCCTCTTCTCTACCACAAATGCTCCAAGACCTGTTTTAGACTGGTGAGTGTAGCCTCCTACTCAGAAAATGATTCGTTAGACTTCTGTCCAGACAATTCTCCCAGTCCTCTACTTTAGCAACAGAGGCTGGAGCTTGCTTGTTTATTTTTTTTAAATCCAGATCAGTGGTCTTTTACTGTCCTAGACCTCTGTTCCAGGAGTAGCAGTCTCAAGTTATGATGGTGATGATAATGATTTCTTGTGCAAATGGTTTGCTTTTTCATCAGTTTAAAGAAAGTTCCTTTTCAACTCCCTGTGGCATTGGAGTAAACGATGCTAATTTTGATATTGGAGGTGGAAGAGGAAAAATAAATTATTCTAAATCACTAAATGAAATATTCTTGAAGATTGAGGATTCAGTAAGGATAGCACAACTGTAGTATAGCTTGGCACAGAGACTGGAATGAAGACCACAAACTATTAGTTCTTTTGCCTGGTAAAATTAAGATCTTTTGAAAGTAATGCAACACTACCCCCAAAATGTTTAACTGTAGTTATTTTAGAGTTTAAGAAACGATAGACTATATAGAAAGCTATTACCACTTGATTAACATTGTAATTCTCATGGTCAAGGCAGCTTCCAGGTCAGCTATAGGTACAGTGTGTCTAAATCACAACTCAGACAGGTGTCAAGGGTAAAATGTGATGTAACCAAATGCATTTGTCCAGCTTGTTGTAGCAGATCTGGTTTGTGTGCCCTGCTTTTAGTGTTTGATATTTTTGATGTTTCATCAGCACGTGTTTTTTTCTCCCAATATGTTTTCAAGGCAGTGATACCCAGTAATGTGTAGGGGGATTTGATAGTGATCTGCAGTTGGGTACTGCTGTGTCTTGACAGAGAACACTCAACTAACTCCCTGAGTTTCCAGACAGTACCACCATCAGAGCTTGGAGGAGTTACGGGGACAGTTCTCGTGGTACCTGAGCTGTGTGTGAGAATGTCCCAGTCTTCCTCAGCCTCTGTTGTTATGGTACAGCCTGCTGTGAATGAAGGATTACCTCATCAAGAAGAAGAGAATCCAGGACTTCCCTCATTTTTTATATTTAGGGCCAAAATCCAGATAATTAGTTTGAGTGCTTTTTTGTAAATTAAGAAGCCCAGCATTAGATTTCATGCAACTGAAAGTTGACTGTTAGATTTCATTTCCTCTAGGTTCTTTTCTGATAAATCACTTGGTAAAAAAGAAGATGAACCTGAGTCAGCATGTTTTGACTTTGATTTATGACATGTTGTTTTTCCCAACAACTGTCTTTTGTCTTTATTTTCATTTTTAATAAGCAAGTGGGAAGCAAATCCTCCAGCTTCTACCATTCATGCTATAAATAAGGCTGAAACTTTTTACTTCAAAGACAAGAAATTGGTAGTCACATCTATGTCATTAAAGCAGACCAGATTGAAAGTATTCCAGTGTAATGAAATGTTGGTACTGTATGTTGTTTCTTCAAAGCTGAGAAAGAGTGAAGGACTTCTCACTGTGCAACCTAATAATTAGGACATTGCAGTAGCAGACAGCAACAAAGAATTAGGCTACTATAAGTTAAAAACAAACAAAAAAAAAACCCCAACACAAAACCGCCTTTTGTTACTGTAGAGCAATTTTAATCTTCCTATTAAGATATGCAAGCCTGATCTGGGCTTACTCAAGCAGACATTTGAATTTGTAGAAGTTCATAGTTCTTACATAGGAAAGCTTAGTTTGATCTAAAAAGAGAAGTTTTGACAGTTCTGGTTTTGTGTTATATGGAGTGGTTTGATTTTGTTCCAGGGGAGAACAAAAACAAATTTTAGAACATGAAAATTGCAAGGGAGGGAACTGTAAGCCTCTGACCACTTTTTAGCAAAAGTTTCTGCATACATTCAAGTACTTTGAATTGTTAACGCTTATTTAAAATAGTAGGGTGTTTCCTGAGATAAGAAAGACAAGTAAATTTTGAAACAGTACGTGTATAAATAAATGTGTGGATTATTGTGTTATTTTTTTCTTTTTGACCAGATAGTCTTAGACTGAATCTTAGAATTTAATTTTAATTTATGCTTTGAAGCATAGATATATTTAATTTATTCAATGAAGGTGCTCTATTCACTCAAGTTTTAATGCATGAAGGCAGCTTAACATGTGTAAATAGTAAACATGTATAAGAGGAAATGAATGTACTTTTTGTGTCTCTCTCTGAAAATATGCTAGAAATGTACATAGTGGTGCATATCAAACATGCTTTTAGTTTGTAATATAGTAATTATGTTTTGAACTGTAGTTGTATTTTTGGAAAGGGAAAAAACCTGGGTTTTGGCTTCTGGAAGAAGGCACTGTTTTGGTAGTTGTGCTGAGTTCTCCTTGACTCAATCCTTCTATCATCTAATCAGTGCTCAGAGATGTCAATGCTGTGTCAATACCTCATGTAACTCTGACGTAAAATGGCACTCAACTTTAAAATACATCGGTATATTAGGGCAGTGGATGGGTGTCAGGCTGGCCTGTATTATCTAATGCAACTCTATCTTTCATGTAAACATATTTCAGGACCTTGATCTGCTTCCCCCAGTTTTGTTTTTTTTTATGTTCAAAGAGAATATGTGCTAAAACATGTTTTATGCTGAATTTCGTTTAGACTTGCTCAGGATGTTTGAAAGTTGGCTATACAGAATTTTAGTTATCTATTTTAATAAAGATGTTAAAGTCTTTGGTACAATTTTAATACTGGCTTTCATCTTGGAATGAGTCGAACTCAGACAGGCCCTGCAGGAATGGGTGGGAGTTAAGCAGCATTTCTTATGTTCTACTAATATGTTGAATAAGAGTGTTTTTTAATTAAAAAAAGAGAAAGAAATCAGCATTAATCCATCTAATGCCTTTCCTTCACTTTCTAGCCATTTCAGGCTAGGAAGTGTCTCAGGCTTTGCCTGCAATACTCTAAGAATTCCAGCATACCTTCTCCTCTCTGCTAGTCTGTTTTTTTCTTTTCACTGGAGTTGTTCTTGTGACATTTCAGCGATATTTTCCTGGCTAAAATCCATCACCTGTATTCTGTCATCATTCTTGAATGTTAAATTGTGCAAAGACTTTCCTGAGCCTTTGCTTGACCTG
Organism: Grallaria varia; assembly: GCA_013396735.1. NCBI lineage: Eukaryota > Metazoa > Chordata > Aves > Passeriformes > Formicariidae > Grallaria > Grallaria varia. Next base: position 615,855 of record VWZG01004209.1, on the reverse strand, counting down.
CCTTTCTTGCTTTTCCTCGTTGTCACACACTGTCTATCAGCAGCTTCTTGAGTGGGTCCTGGTTCTTTACAGTCTTCCTGGAGCTCCACAGAACTGACAGTGTCTTTTGGGGCTTTAGGCTTTATTTTTCTTAAATCCTTTTCTTTTCTGAGGTGCTTCAATTTTTGATCTATACTGTCATTTTTTACACAGTTGACTGGGGTCAGGTCTGCTTTTCACCTCTTACCCCTTTTTGTTGGATAATTCTGACTCTTAAAAGTCCACAAAACACGTATTGTCTGGTTGGTGTCCTACCAAGGATGCCATCAGTATGTATCTTTTTCTTTCAGTCAAGCCTGTAAGCTGAAGGGTGATTTTTATCTACTGTGCAAAAGAGAATTTGTGTCCTGGACTTTACTGTTGTTTTCTCTATGAAGTCTATGTCAAGTCGGGGTTTTTTTGAATTATTATTTTTCTTTCTGTCTAGACAGCTGAAATTCTTGTGCAGACCCTTGCTTCCCATCCTGATGGTGATTACTTTCTTTGTAATTTCTAATACCTGTGCTGTGTTTTCCCATCCCCTCGTCCTGACAAATCCCATTGCTGTTACTAATATTGTTGCTTATGGCATGAAGTTTTAAGTTCTCCTCATCTTTCAGATTCCATTTCTTCAGCTGACCTCCCTGTTTCAGGAAATCTTCATTTAAATCTCTGTCCTTGCTTTCAAGGTTTTTCTTTGTACAGGCCCTTCTTCTCCTGTTTTCTTGTTTTTATTACTTGTTGTATCTTTCTTTTAGCCAGTTCTGCTTTCCTGGCTCTGATTGCATGTGTTTGCCAGCAGCTGCCTTGTCTGCCTTCCTCCCCTCCAGCCTAACACGGAATGATCCCCTTTCACTGATCCACAAAACCACTATCATCTCCTCTACATCATTGCTTGAGATCTGCTTTCCCTAATTTATTTGTTGTATCTTCACAGTGCTTTTTGAGGTTTCTGGAGCCGTACTTTCCCACCACTTCTGAACTTCCTACCATCAGTATACAAACTGAAATATAATGGGTTTTGAGAAAGAATGAGTAATTTTTAATTAATTACTGGTAAAATATTTGCCAGATTGCGTGAGGACATCCATAACATAAATAGAGTTACTAGAAGTTATTGAACACTTTACCAGGTAGACTGTCTTTCAGTGCTGTCGTCATTAGATCTGCATTTCCAACTAGTTTTGCCACTGGTTCTTTGTGAGGAGCTTCAGGAGAGGTCTGTGTTGACACTGCAAGTGTGATAAAAGCCACATGTCCAAGGGAGGCAGTGCATGTGCTAGTGAACACTGTACCAAAAAATGATGCATTCAACCTGTTTTCCAGAAATTGTACTGGGAAAATATAGCCATTACTCATGCAAAACCTTTATTAAAGACATATAATTTAATGGCAAACTCCATGACTGAATAAAAATTGTCTTTTGAATTAACATCAGTTGGTTTGTTTTCTGGATCGTGAAAAAGCAAATATGAACTTGTACTATGGCTAAGTGGATGAAAATAATGGACAAGTTTTCAGTCTGAAATTCCAGCAGAATTGAAAACTTCACTGAAATAGTTGATTTGTGGCAGAAATTGAATTAAAATTGATTACCTGACCTTCCTTATTTCAGCTTTGACACTGATGGTATTTTGATCTTAATGCAGCTGTTTTAATTTTGTGAAACATATTTGAAATATTATAAATTAAGCAAAACAATTCTTAATGACATATCAGCTTTTCTAATATTTTGAAGGTGTTCAGTCTTTAATATTCTTCAAAAAATATGTCAGAGAAGCAAAATCTGATTAAGATGTATTATAACTACTTACTACAGAGATGCACAGTAATCCAGACAATTAATAGAATAACCTTATGTATTGATGGAAGAACAGAGGGCACAGGAATCTGGTGTTCTTATGTAAATACTTACATTCTGAGATTAATCTTCTTTGGTACCTTTGGCCATTTATATTAATTGACAGTAAAAACATGGAAATAATTTAGATATACTGTTTTAAAATGTAATGGAATGTGAAACAATAACCAAAGTCGTTGAATGAAGCAGAGTTTGTGAAAATGGTAAACAGGTTCTTAACAGTTGTGGATGCTGAAGGAAAGAACATCATCTTTATTATTAATACTGAATAAATCAAAATTATTTGTAAGATGGAAATCCATTTTCCTGTGCTTTCACCTTCCCATTGTTCTGGGAATAATGAGTAGTTACAAAAGACTAAGCCTGGAAGATGGAAGCATTTGAAAATATGTTGGATGGGTTGTCTTCTATATCTGAAGTAGTCACCCAGACTTTAAAGTTAGTGGAGTGAAAGAAGTTCTACAAATGATCTGATGAATTATATTTTAAAAGTATGTTTCCAGATTAGTGTTGTCTACTAAATATATCCCAAAAATAAAGCAGAATTCTTTAACATACTTAGATTTTTACGTTTTCCTTTTCTTTATTAATGCACATATTTTCAGTTTTGCTGAAGACTGGCAGAGGAAACTTTCAGGATAGGAGTCACTGTCATGATTTAGTTACAATGGCATTTAAAATTGTTTGTTGTCATAATGTAGATGTTTTTTCTAAGTGTAGTGAGCACTCTAGAGTGGAAAATATTGTTTATAGAAGAGGAAAATGAATTTAAAATACCAAATTACTCTTAAGGAAGACTTTAGAAATGCCTAAGTTAATGCTTTTCATTGGTGACATTAACAGGAAATTTTCAATTTATACCACCTGCCCAGATGGCTTACGTGATTCACTCACTTGCCTTAGGGACATATGAATGGAAGATTGAGATCTAGCAGTAGATGAAATATGGACAGGGATGATCAAATTATCTTGATGTCAGTCTAGGCTACCTCTCCTAGAAAGGAGCAGAGGCAATTCATGGTTCAGCATTGGAGGTATGTCTGAACACACAGCCTCATGTCCATGAAGAAAGCTGTGTATGAGTGGGTTATGCAGCCTTTATTTGTTGAAATTGCAAGCCTTGTTTTTCCTTAAAGGCATGTTTAGTTTTGTGTGGGTGTTCAGGTACAGCTCAGCTTTGTTTTCAGCTATGTTATAGGAATATATATATAGTTGTTTCAGTGCCCATTTACATTTGATCACTGTTGCATCAATTTCCTGACTCAGAAAGCATATATCCACGCTTTGAATTTTTCCAGGTGTATATTACTGGTGCAGCAAAGCAAATGAGGCCAGATGCCACTGATCTGCTGCTAACTTTCTTCTTACTCATGTTTGAGTGTGTTTTGCATTTTTTTTGGTTCAGTTCTAAACTTAGATAAGCAGAGTGACTTTTGCATCAATAATCAGCTTTAGTCTTGTTTGTTTCATTTTACACTTTAGTAAGATCCTTCTCAAATCCAAGGAAATATTTTCTTTTGTTATCTGTATTTTAAGATAGTGATCTGGCAGTGTGATCTGCTCTTCCCAATCTGTGCTGTTTCTGGTCAGGCTGTGTATATACAGTTGTTCAACTGTTTGGTTTGTAATCAGTGTTTTTGGAAGCTTTCCAGCTTCAGAGGTTAACTTTCAGGTTTGTGATTTCCTGAGTGATTTTTTAAATTATCTTTTTAACCTTTCACTCTCCTATCACTAAATTATTTAGTATGGTTTGTGGAGTACTGGAAATTATGTTAAATTCTTCCCTGGAATGTATCTCTTGAGGAGTATCTCTTTGGGATTTTTATTTTCCACTTAAATAATACATTTGTGGTACATAATCTAATTTGCACTTACAGGCATGATAACCTAGAGTTTATATTACACCCAGTCCTTGATGAGATGTGATGATAGGCAGAAGGGATGCAATAGGTCCGTAGAAGTGTGAGGATTTGCACCAAACGGACCTACTCTTTTAACAGTGTCTTGTTTGTTCTTATGCGTGCTCAGCTCTGACAGTTGGTATGTGTGTACGAAGGAAGGTTCTACAACTGGGTAGAGAAAATCGATAATATACCATTTTATGTGCTAGAGCAAAAGAAGGGCATGCAGGGTGAGATGATGCTATTATTTGCCTTAACTCTTTGATGTCCAGCATTCCTCGTCTTGGCCTGAATTATGAAAGTGAATGATCTAAAGAGGCTAATTAATTACTTTACCACAAAGGAAGCTGAGGGAAGCAGATTACGATTTTGATCTCTGTACAAAAAGGTTTGTGTGCAAGTTGAATTAGTCCCTTGAGTACCTTATGGTTTGCAGTATGTCCAACAAAAGGGCACTTGTTTCCTTATGAAAACACGCTGCGCATACCAACCTTCCCTGCCAGAACTGGAGGGCTATTCAAGTTGCTGATCAGCATTTCCCACTAGTGTTAGCATTTAGCCACCTATTAGTGTCTAAATATTGTAATGTGGTCTATGCTTTTCTTTTAAATTGAAGTAAGAAGTGAATTGTCATAACTCTAAACTGCACAGATTAGAACACACTGAAATAATTTATAAGTGTTCAGCATCAACATGTGTTGTGCAGCATAATAAAGTTCATCTTCACTCTTTAGATGTAGTGGCAGAGTAGATAGCCCTCTAAAGAAAATTTGAAAAAACCAAATAATAGGCTCCCTGATCTCGGAATGGTAACAAAAGTAGAGAATATGTTTCACAAGAAGAGTGCACTAATGTGAATCACTTATAAAATACAAGTTATTCTGTGGGTAAGAAGTCAAGATTTGTTGTATGTGACTTCTCATCTTTTCAGTTCTTCCCAGTGGTGGCACAGATCCCCTCCGTCCTTCCCTCCCTCTGCCCTTTCCCTCTGTCTACCTTTTTTTTTGTTTTAGTATACAACCCATCCCAACTATACATTGTGCAGGTCCCTTCCTGCAGTGTGAGCCATGGCTGGCTTTGAACCCCTACACCTGCTCCTCTCACACGCTTCCTGCCATGAGGCGTTAGTCTCCTTCTCTCTGCTTTTCCTAAGGATGGATTTTCCACAAAATGTTTCAAAATCTAGTCTGTTGGAGACTGCTGAATTCAAACCTACAGGCTGTTTTCGATCTATACATGGGATGTATGGATGGACACCTCAAGCACTGCCGTTGTCCAGGTCTCTTTTTCTTCAGCAGTGTATCTTAAAAGGATACTATTGATAGTTGATATGTCTTCCACCCCCAAAAAATGTATTTTAGGGATTGGATCCTCACCAGTTTCTTTCTTGAGGATTTCATATCTTTTAATCTTTGTTTTTCATGTCTTTAAACTTTCTATTGTCCTCTTGCCATCAGCGTCGACTGCATAATTGCTGCAAACCTCATGTCTCATTCCTTATGAGGTAGCACTTTGTATATCTGTGAGTAGTAACACTGTATTAACACAGTCCTAGTCGTCCCTCTTTTAAAGAAGCAAATAAGTAACCCCTTTTGTCTACTATTTATTGTGAATGTGTTGACAATGTTATTCACCTTTTATTGTGCTGACTCCCTAGCCCTTTGAGGTGCTCATTGTATCTCATGGTCTTCCCCTAAAAACTTTCACTGTGAAAATGCCTTGCAGTCTTGCTTTCTTGGACTCAGGCTTCCTAAAGGGTGTATGTCCTCACACTTCCATTTTTTCTCTTTTCTCTAGTAGAACATGATGTCTCTTTATGCACTTTCATATTTTTATTAACCTTCTTAAGATGCTTGGAGAGCTGGAAGAATTAAAACGAGAGGTGTTATTTCTTTGGAAGGTAGTAACAGTGTCTTATTTGGTCTGGAGACAGTGTTGTTAGTTGTTGAAACTGGTAGCTCTGCCAGGTCTGCATGTCTGAAATTCCTTCTCTTACCATATTTCTTCTTGAGGCTTTCCTAGTTCTTGTTAATTTTTATTTTTCTTCTCCTGGAAAAATTTGGACAAATCAGCTGAAGTATTCTCTGGCTCATGCCCTGTGTCCAAAGAGAGATGCCATCATGCTAAGTCTAAGACTTTGCAACCTCATCCAAAAGTTTGAGAGCTGAGGTTGTTGAGAGGAGACAGGTAGACTTCTGGAATGGCATGTGTGAGGCATTTGCATTTTAAACATTGCTAATGTTTTCCTTAAAAGGAGAGAAAAAAACTAAATGGAAGGGAGGTAATTCAATATAGTTTAAGAGTACTACACAAATCTTTGTAATTTTTGGTGTTCCATCTACAATAATATCCTCCTGTGTTAGACAGCTGACTGAAATCCAGAAGTTCAATAACTTGTTGAGCTCCATAGGAAGTAATATTCTCATTTTGAATGATAGTATGAGTTCCTGACTTTGTGTTCTGCCCGAACAAGTAAACCTGGCTATCTCCAGCTTGCTCTATTCCAACACACAATTTATATTGCACTATAATGTGATGGTCTTCAGACTCAATTCTAGAAATCCTTCTTTCTGTCCGTTTTATAATATATTGTCTGTAAAGTAAATAGAAACAGTAGTATGAAAATAAATAAATAAATAAAATATAGTTAGGGCTGGGATTTGAAACTGGTCTCTCAAAATGAAGCTGATACATCTGGGCCCCTGCATGACTAGAAATACATAACACTCTCATGCTGACTTTCTCACCTCTTTCTGATGCTTTTAGCAAAGTGAAGGAGGTCTTTGGTAATGTGTAGGAGCTGGGATACTGAGCATTTTGGGTGTCTTGGGACATGTGCATGTGGAGTTACCAAAAACAAAATTTAAGCTTATGGAGAAAAGAGCATATCAACTCCTTAGCATTTACTTTAGTTGAAAAGGAAATTTTTGAAACAGTAAGTGTCCGACTAAGCAAAGTATAGACCAGAGTGAACACTGGAGGTTATGTGAAACTGCCATTTTGAAGACACTTTCCATAAAAGATGTATTCTGTTTGGTTTTTTTTCCTTAGAAATTGGAATTAAATATTTTCAGTTATACATAGCTGTTCTCGTTTTGTACTTGGGAGTGTTTGTATTTGCAGCCATAAGTAGAGGAAAAAAAAGAAAAGTAATATATTTCTCATTAAAACAGAGAACGAAGAAAGTGAAAATTGCATGTTTCCTGAATTCTGTGTCCAACTTCCTATATCTTTTACCTCTGAAGTACTCCCAACAATGATCTGACTTGCCTTGTCTTGAAGAGAACATTGATAATAACAGGATGACCTGACAATACTAAGACAGCAGTTTAATTCAGAGATGGACAGAAATGTTTCCCTACTGAATAACCTCCAAAAGTCTCTTTAGCACTCTCATTTTCTTCTACAGTTTTAAATGGAGGGGAGAGGAATGTGGGGAAAGTGTGTCCTTG
>VWZG01004209.1:563728-608577 GCA_013396735.1 Grallaria varia | reverse complement strand
TTAATGTGAAGAAGGAAAAAAATCTTGAGACCTTCCTTTCCCCACAGCCTACAGATACTGCATAGACAATTATCTAGTGTGGTATTTAGAAAGTGGAGATCCAAAAAAAATAGAGACACAACCATTAAGTTCAAATTAAATTTTTATTTTCAATGATATTAAATCTGTCTTGATGTAAGGGCGTTCTTGATCTCACTTTTTGGTATGAGGGGTTTGGTTTTATAAGGGTTTGATTTTTTATTTTTTTACATCAGGTAAAATATTTTTCATCATTATTAGTGCACTTTTGTTCACATGTCTTATTTTAGTAGTGGTGCTCACTTAATTTTGTATTGTGATCATATTTTGCCAATATTATGATGGGCTGAATAGAATAAAAGCATTTATGAATAGTCTAAAATGTCAGTGCTAACTGTCAAACCAAAACTGACTATGGGCCTTTTTTATCTTTATCCTTTTTTTTGAGAATAAAGACCAGTTTCTTCATGATGAAGTTTCACCTTCAGTGTCACATCTTGCAACAAAGGTAAATACCTGTTCTTTGTAAGTGTAACATTTTATGTATATTTCAGTCAATGTATGTTAGGAAGTTACCAGGTTTTCATGGACAGATGATTAAGGGGGATATTTATACACTTTATTGATGGTTTTATAATTATGTATGATCCTTGGTCCCTTTCATTAATGGGGAGGGGAAGGTATCCAAATTTTTTTTTTCACATGATAGATTTTAGAACACAAAATGAAAATAAGACAGCAATAATTGAAGTCTAAAGAAACAGTAAATTCTAGCTGCAACTGGCAAAGACAACATGAAACGTAGAAGAGATTTGTGTTACTTATTCCATATATGAAGCTCAGCTGGCTCTGTGACCACAAGAGGTTAAAGATTTTATTCTGTATCTCTTTCAGGAAAGAGAAGTAAACATGCAAGTTAATTTTTTGACCTTGATATGTGTCCAAGAATCTTCTTTAATGTTCTTAAAATACATTAATAGAAGATGAAAGAACTGGAAGTTACTATGATATGCTAGAGCTTGTTTTGAAATTCCATAGGTATAGAGAAAAGCATTTTAAAATAGGTTCATTAGTGTAATAGGATACTTTACATTAATATGTATAAACTGAACATCTGTCTCTGTTACTTTTTTGTTCTACTTCAGATGCAGCATGATTTTCATTGAAAATAAAAGTCAGATTGTACTATGCCTTTTTCTACCCTTTTGAAGAAATACATTCTTTGTAATGAAAACATATATTGCCATATATTTTATATCAGATGATAAATGTTTAGGGAGAGAAACCTAAAATTAATCTATTTTACACTGAAACTTTTTTACCCCTTACTTAGTCATTCAGGAAGGCTTGCTAAGTGTGTGCTTTGACTTAAAAAAAACCCCACCGAAAACCAACAAAAATGTCACCAGGCAAATCACTAAACTCCAGTATTTTGTGTTTTAAAGTAAAACCCTCTTGTCTTAGAAATGTATGCACAAGAAAGCACCTTATCCTTAACCTATCATCTCCTCTTTCTGAAAGCAATTACGTATTTTATTTGGTTGTTCTGTTGTCCTAGAAGCACTCAATACAGTGATATTTCATAATTTATAAAATCTTTAATATATTAATAAAAGGCTGATGAATTACATGTGTGGCCTTTCCAGTATACATAAATCATAAATAAAATATTGTCCATGTTGAAGCACTATGGTGAGGAGCAGCAAATTTCTTGAAGAAGAAGGTAGTGGATAAAGAATATGTGTGCTCTTTAGGGGGACAGCCTTCCTGATCTCGTAAAGCCTGAATTTTAGGACAGCCTAATGTCTATTTGCAGAGGAAAGCCTTTAACCTAGGTTTTGAGGTTTAAAGTCCTAATGGCTGGAGATGGAGGTTGGGAAACTGTCTTAGATCCTGCTCTTGCAGGAGGCTGCCCACTGAGCAAGGAGGACAGGCTAATTGCAGTGCTGAATTTTTCTAGTTCCCTCTTGACAGCTCTCTTGAAAGGCAGGTATAGCTGGTTAAAAAGCCTCATGACATCTCAAAGTGAAGAACTGTGAACCCTCTAGTGGTGCTCTGGAAAATGCAGGAATCTGGAACTTGTGTTCACACTGTGCCTGGACGTATGACTTAGAGAGTAGGTCACGAGGAGCAGCTGAGGGAGCTGGGGGTGTTTAGCATGGAGAAAAGGAGGTTCAGAGGAGACCTTATCACTCTCTACAACCACTTGAAAGGAGGTTGTAGCCTGGTGGGAGTCAGCCTCTTCTCCCAGGCAACTAGTGACAGGACAAGAGGAAATGGCCTAAAGGTGCACCCGCAGAGGTTCAAATTGAATATCAGGAAGAATTTCTTCACCCAAAGTATGGTTTGGTGTTGGAATGGACTGCCCAGGGAGGTGGTGGAGTCACCATCCCTGTAGGTGTTCAAGAAATGACTGGACATGAAACTTAGTGTTGTGGTTTATTTGACATACTGGTGTTCAGTCAAAGGTTGGACTTGCTGTTCTGGGAGGCCTTTTCCAACATTAATGATTCTATGATTTGGCTTCATCAAAACTAATCTTTGGGGCAAGTCTCACCCTATGTGCTGAGGTTCTGAGTGAAAAGTACAGCAGAGGCTTCATCTGCAGTTGGTTTTAGGCCAGATTTTGAAAAGAGAGAGTTTGGAGAAACGAAACAGGTCATGTTTGAAACTGTCTAAGGAACCTGTATGTGCACAAATCCATGGAACCTGATGAGATGCATCTCTGGGTTGTAAGGGTGGAGGAAGTGGCCAAGTCACTATCCATCATACTTGAGAAGTTGTGGCAGTCGGGTGAAGTTCTCACTGACTAGAAAGTGGAAAACGTAAGGCCTATTTTTAGAAAGGGAAATACAGAAGACCATGGAATTGCAGGCCAGTTGGTCTCATCTCTGTGCCAGGCAGGATCATGAAGCAAATCCACTTGGAAACTATACTAAGGTGAAATACAGAGTGGACTGGTGACAGCCAACATGGCTTTGCTAAGGGCATGCCTAGCAAATTTGATGGCCTATGACAGTTACAGCATTGGTGGATGAGGGAAGAACAACTGACATCGTCTACCACGACTTGTGCAAATGCTTTGTACTATATCCTTGTCTCTAAGCTGGAGAGACCTGGGCTTGACAGCTGGACCATTCGATGGATAAGAAATTGGCTGGATGGTCACACTCAAAGACTTACAGTTAGTGGCTTGAAGTCTAAGTGAAGACCAGTGACATTCCTCAGGGGTCAGTAAGGAGACTGATGCTGTTTAACATCTTTGTTAGGGATGCCGACAGTGGGATTGAGTGCATCCTTGGCAAGTTTGTGGATGACACCAAGTGTGGTGCAGCTGACATGCTGGAGGGAAGGGAGACAATTCAGAGGGACCTTGACAGGACAGAGGTGGGGCCATGTGAACCTCATGAAGTTCAACAAGGCAGAGTGCAAGGTCCTGCACCTGGGTGGGGCAGTCCCAAGCACAAATACAGGCTGGGCAGAAAATGGATTGCAAACAGCCTTGACATGAAGTATTGGGGGTTTTGGTAGACATCCAGCTCCACATGACTTGGCAATGTGCACTTGAAGCCGAGATAGCTGATGGCATCCTGAGCTGTATCAAAAGCAGGTCATGGGGGAGGTGATTTTCCTCCCGTGCTTCGCTGTCATGTGTTATAGGTTTAGAATTTGTCAGAATTTTTCTTTCCCTACCAACTTTGGGAGCTGACACTCTCCTCACCAAAGACCCGGTTAATGATCCGAATTCCCACCTGATGGCTGGCTCGGGGTGGGGCAGGGGGGAGGAGAGTTCTTTTGTTTGTTTTGGGGGTTGTGTTTTGTTTTTTTTTTTTTTTTTCTCTCACTGCTTCGGCGGTGGTTTGGGGAAGGAAGCACCTCAGAGGGACTCCTGCAATTTTGGCTTCTTCCCTGCCTCCTGTTCCTAGCCTGGTGTGCCCTGTGCTTCAGAGGGACAGACAGTCTTTCATCACTTTGGAGTTACTACAGCTTTCCTGAGGCACTGACGGCACTGACGTGGGAGCCCCTGGCCCCTGCCTCTGCCCACCCCAGGCCAATGCCTTTCGGACAGAGGACACAGGAGGGAGAGTCCACGTAGCCTGTGGGAGAGGTTTCACTCTGTCCCTTCAGAGACTCATTTCTTTAGAGGTTTTGGTTACAGAGTTATTTGTTCTGTTCTGGTGTTTTGGATATATATATCTCTATAGTAGTTAAGAACTGTTATCTTTTCTACGCATTTTCCAAATGAAAATTTTGTTTTAAATTTAACAGAGGCGTGGTCAATTTGGGAGAGGCTTTCTAAATTGTTTTTTTTAGTTTCCTCTAAACTAAGACGTCATGAGACCCCCACCTGGAGTGCTGTGCCCAGCCCTGAGGCCCTCGACATAATAAGGATGTGAACCTGCTGGAACATGTCCAGAGGAGGGCAAAAGGATGCTCAGACAGCTGGAGCACCTCTCCTGTGAAGACAGGCTGAGGGAGTTGAGTTCAACCATGGTAAGGGAGGGCTCTGGGGAGGTCTTATATCAGCGTTCCAGTACCTGAAAGGAGCTTATGAGAAAGCTAGAGAGGGACTTCATACAAGGGTGTGTAGTGAAAGGACAATGGGAAAGGGCTTTAAACTGAAAGAGGCTAGGTTTTCCTTAGATAATAGGATGAAATTCTTTACTGTGAGGGTGGTGAGGCACTGGAACAGGTTGCCCAGAGAAGTTGTGGATGCCTCATCCCTGGAAGTGTTCAAGGCCAGGCTGGGTGGGGCTTTGAGCAACCTGGTTTAATGGAAGGTGTCCCTGACTTTGGCAGGAGGGTTGAAACTAAATGATCTTGAAGATCCTTTCTATGACTCTAGATTGTAATAATGAAATTGAAGATGTTGGGACATTCTGGTAGGGCTAAATCCTGGAGTTTCAGTTTTTGTATGCCACAGGGTAGAGTAACTGTTGGTCTGCACACCAGAGTCTGGCTGACTTGAGAAAATGCCTCCCTGCCTAATGCTTTAATATCTGTGAGACAAATTTGGAGGGGAGTTGTTCTTTAATTTTCTGTTATTTGGCTTCCTGCATGTTATGAATGGGTTTCCTATAATGTGGGAACAATGTTTCTTTAATTAAAGCTCATTGGCAGTATTTTTGTTGTTAAACACTTAGTTGTAACTTTATTGAACTGTAAGGTACTTATATAGAAAATTCCATCCCTAGCTTTTTTATTTCCGGTTCTTTTTTTTTTTTTTTTCCAAGAGGAGGAGTGAGGTAGCTGTAGAACCAACAATTGCTTCTTCTCGGTCAAGGTCAAGAGGAAAATCCATTCTTTTTGTTTATATTTATATAAAAAAAATCTGCAAGCATTTTGTAGAGAGCCTCTACTTTGCTGGAGGGTTTTGATCCAGCAGTTGTCAATCCTCTGTGAAAATACTTGTAAAGGTCTGCTAAAACATGGCCCAAATATAAATTTCTGTAAATCTCATTTCATACATGCTGAGCAGTGACTTTTTAGGGATTAGCTGCTTAGCTGCACAATGGCATTGAACATGCTGATTCTCACTGCAGGTATACAGCAAGAATCCCCTGTAATTGCTCTTTTTGGTTGCTAAGACTCTGTCATGTGGCTTGTTCTAGCCCACAGAGAATGACTTCTGTGCTCCAGAGCCCTGCTGGCCAGGCAGTTGGGAAGTAGAAAAGTCTAACAGGAATATATTGAAAGTATCAGTACCCACTCATGATGCAGTCAGAGTAATATTCAAACATACCTGAATCTCATGCTTTGAAATGTAAACTGCCTGTCTTGTACCTCTAACTCAAATCTTGTTATTCTTTGACTTGATTGAATTCTATGTGAATAAGATGTTCATGGATATTAACCACATCCATCTAATTAATGAGTTTACCTGTTTTCAGTTAAATTTACACAGTCTTCCTCTTTAGTATATGTTCTTCTGCATCTGCATATTTTTTTTTTTTTTTTGTGCAATGCACTTTTAAAATTTGCTTTTAGGACTGGACTACTTACTTAGTTTATAGCCAACTGTTAGTGTTCTTGCTTTGTTGCCTTTTAGCCTAATTTTTCATGAACCTTCTTGCCCTCTAGCAGAGTTCTAATTATCATCTGTTTACCTTTGACAGTAAAATTAACTGAAAAGTCTTCTTAGTGATGTTTTACTGTTTCCCAGTAGACTCTTTGATTGTTCATTTATCACTTATTCCCTGTTTACCTATTATGGGAAGATGAGAGTCATGTAAACATCAGACTTTGTTGAAGTGGTGAAAAATAGTGTCCTTAAAGTAGTTTTTGGTAACAGTACCTATCAGTTCTGTAGGAGACTTCCAATTTAAGAGGACCTGTCCCATTCTGGGGCATTTTAAAAAGTTATCTATCAGTAGACATTTGTTCCCTCTTTTGTCTAAAGAAAGAAAAATTGTAGTCAACATATGCAATTTATGTACAGTTGATTCACTTGAATCCAGAAGTCTCACTGTGAAGGTTGAATTCACGGAGTAGAGCTTAGGGGGTGAGTTTGGGGAAGCCATGGTGTGTGTACAAAGCTGTGTGTATGGAAGAAAATTGATAGACTGCAATTTTCAAAGGGTGCTTGAGCTGTTGTAATAGTTGCTGCTGCAAAAAAAGGTGCTGTTTCCTCTAAATTCGACTTGCTTTGGTGACATCTTTTAGTGAGCTGATTCTTAGCACTAACCTAAAAGAATACAAAAAATGAGTGCGTGAGATTTCTGCTGGATTAATGTGTTGAACTGGTTTTCCACAGCATCCAGCATCACACGGGCAATGGACAGGGTTGACCCTTTTCGACAGCAGCGTCTGATAGACCAGATTTGCCACCTTGTGAGACTTATCTCTGGGAATCTGACAGATGGGCACTGAACAGTGGCAAAACAGAGAGGAGGGGACTGGGGGGAAGCAATGGCAGACAGTTTGACTAGGGATAACGGACTGCATCCTTTACATGATGTTCTAGAAGTCACTGCTTGTACTCTCAGTTTCAGAAAATACTCAAATGATATCTTTCTCGTGGTGGAGAAAGAGTACTTCATTAGCTGGAATTTCCTCTACTGAAGGAAAAGAATCTGTGCTCTGGCTTGAGCACTTTAGATGCCTCTTGGGACAGACAGTGATGATTGCTTTCAGTAGTCTGCCACTTCTTACATTTCACTTTTTACTAATCTTTTAGGTGACAGCACAGGGCATTGCTGCACAGGCTTGCACAACCTAAAGTGAAAGATGTGGGTGAAACTTTTTTAATTGCTGTTCTGATAGGCATACTCTGTGCTGTCATAGTCAAACTGGTATGAGACCAGTCTGTACTCCTACTTCAGAGAATACTGAAATGGCATCTTGAGAAGTTTCTGCTTTGTTTCTCATTGACATTTTTTGAAAGATAGTGGACTGTAGTATCCAACCTGGTCTCTGAAGGTTTTGACTTTCTAATGTCTGATGTTACAATTGTAGGCCTTAATAGTGCTCTCTTTTTTCAGCAGTTCCATGAGCACGTCACTGATTTTTTATTTTTTTTTTTAATGAGAGTTTTGTCTGTATAACTGGTTCTTTTCCAATGGTATCAGTTAACTTTGATTTTCAAAGATCACCTACTCCAAGCTCAAGAATAGCCCAACCCATAAAGGAGAAAAGGAAGTAAAGGTGGTAGGAGGCATGAACAAGATGTTTCTGAAAAACCTCAAGCATAAAGGGGAAGCATACAAGAGGTGGAAGCAGCGTCAAGTGACCTGAGGAGAATATAGAGACACTCTTTGAGCATGCAGAGATGGGGTTAGGAAGGATTAAACCTACCTAGAGTTAAATCTGGTGAGGAAAATGAAGAGCAACAAGAAAGGTTTCTGGACGTACACCAGAAGCAGAAAGTGTACAGAGGATGGAGTCTGACTCTCCTCAGGGCGCTCAGTGAATGGGCAAGAGGCAATGGACACACATTGAAATAGAGAAATAGAATCTCTTAACACAAGAAAAAATGTTTTCATCATGAGGACAGTCAAGCCCTGGAACAGGTTACCCAGAGAAGTTGTGGATTCTCCAGCTGTGGAGATACTCAAAACCTGGCTGTACATGATCCTTGACAATCTGCTGAAACTGACCCTGCTTTCAGCAGTATGGTTGGACTGAATGGTCTCCAAAGGTCCCTTCCAGCTGTCAAGCTGTGTGATTCAGAGAGCTCTGGATGTTGAATTATTTCTTTTTCCACTGACACATGGAAAAATACTTCAAAGGTTTGAGAATATAAGCTAGTCAGTTACATTTATAGACTTTTTAAAAAATTTTAGGAGTATGCTTTTGAGTTTTGTGTAGACAATTGCATCATAAAAATGAGATACTTCTGCAAGTAGATAGATACTTGAAGACCATACCAGTACTGTGTTTTCATGCTTTGCGTAGCTTTAATAGTTCTACGTGAAATATGTCTCCAGTGTGGTCAGGAGAGTCATCTTTACTTACTGACCTTCCTTTGACATCCATTGCAAGGAAGCTAATTGTTCTGAGATCTGGATCTTTCTCCAGGTGCTCTGTAAGACTGAGAAATTCCCAGCTGATTCAGAGACTGGCCCATGTATTCTGGCAGTCTGTGCATGTGGGACCAGGAGATGATGTTCAGGGAGAACATAACTTGGGTAGTGTCTACGGCCTCTTTCCCTAACATCAAGAATCATTATTTTGAGGTATTAGAGGGTGCATCTCTCTAAATAGAGGGTATTCATTTGTGGATATTCTGTCTGAATTTGTCTAATCCTTTTTGTGATGGTTGCCAGGATGTTTTGGCTATTCAGCTGCTGCATGTCAAACTGATAGTTCCAGAGAATGTTGACTTCAAGATCTCTTTCCTGAGCTGTACCTACCAGCAGGTACAGTTGTAACTGTTCTATCTGCATTGGTGTTGGCACTTGTCAGTAGGTTAAAAGTCTTTAAAGAACTTCGGAAAAAAAATACATAAATGCAGCAGGCTGTCCTGAGGGATTTCTTTAGTATGTGACACCTACATGAGTGCAGTAGTCAAAAAGCAAGATTGCTGTCTTAAAAGCAATTCAGTAGTTACAAAGAAGCTTCTGGAAGTGTGAAATGAGTAATTTGACCTCCTCCTTTGCTAATGTTTAAATTTTTAAGTATGCTACCATTGAGAAGACAATTAAGAGTGAGCTGTTCACTCCTGTTCAGTTGAAAGAAAAGATGTTTTGGGAGATCAGTGCCAGTGCAGGCAGGTATAGAAGAGAAGGCTCAGGTTTGGTAGGCAGAGATTTTGGTTTTACTCTTGCACTTATGTTGTTTCGTTCAGCCTAGTCTGTGTAGTACGTAGTAGGCTTTGTACAGTGACTTTTATCACATATTGGCAAAATGGTCTACTTGGACATCGGTGCTTTTATGTAGATTATCCTGGCAGTGTTTCCTTTAAATAATAATACTCCAAATAAGTGGTGCTGGAAATATATTGTAAATGTTTAGTGTCCATTTCTCCTAAGGACTAGTTGAGAGAAAAATAAATCAGTTGCAATCTACTACATGGTTATTAGCCTTGTTTGTACCTACCAAATGCCATGGATATGAATATATTGAAGGAATGGTACAATGTGTACATAGGTAGTGATTTACATACAGGTAGAAAGAGTGCAGAGCTTTTATCTGAAGACCCGCACATTCTGTCTGGTTGACACTGAATATAACTTTTCTCATAATTATTCTTAAAGATATCTGTAAATCAGAATTAGTCTAATGAAATTAAATTTAAAAAAGGCTTAAGTTAAAAATAAGGAAATCTTCTGGATAGATGTTGGTACTTATGGGTTTTTTTGGCCAGAGGATTGCTTGTGAATCCAAGCAGGGCCACAAAGTTTGGCATTGTATCAGTGGAGTTCGTGTGATGTTCTAGATTAAAGAAGGTATATGTAGGCGTATCCATTTTTTATATTGAACATGTGCTTCTCTCCAAGCAGTCTTTCATCAATGTTGTTCTATTAAGGCACTTACAATTTAAGTTAAGCCAGTTCTAGGTATTAAATTGCTATTTGAAAACTAGTAATAAGGAGGGTTTATTTTTTCTTAATTATCAAATTTATTAGGTGGAAATGGCTTGATGAAACATCATTAATGAAAAAAGACAAACATATATAAATTACATCAGTGAAACATATTTGTGTCTTTTTCCAGTTTAAAGGGCAGTAAGAGTTTTTTAAGTGCAAGAAACAGTGTGTTTGCCTGTGTTAGCCAAGGTTCCTCCCCCCAAATGCCTGAAATAATAAGAGTTTGAGTAAGAAAACAGAAGATGATAAAATTATAGGATGATTTGGCTGGGAGAGACTTTAAAGTTCATCTAGTTTCGACCCTCCTCCCATGGGCAGTGGTACCTTCCACTTGACCAGGTTGCTGGTCAAAGCCCCATCCAGCCTCACTTTGAACACTTTCAGGAATAAGTCACCCACAGCTTCTCTGGGCAACCTGTTCCAGTGCCTCACAGCCCTCACAGTAAAGAATTTCGTCCTAATATCCAAGGTAAATTTACCCTCCTTAGCTTAAGGCCATTCCTCCTTGTCCTATCTCTACATGACCTTGTCAAAAGCCCCTCTCTGGCTTTCTTACAGCCCACCTTTAGGTACTGGAAGGTGTTCTAAGGTCTTCCTGGAGCCCCAGCTCTCTCAGCCTGTCTTCATAGCAGAAGGGCTTTAGCCCTCTGAGCATCTTCATGGACCTTGTCTATACTCACTCCAGCAGGTCCACGTTCTTCTGTTGGGGTCACCAAAGCTGGGCACAGCACTCCTTCTAGGATCTCATGAAAGCAGAGCAGAGGTGCAGAATCACCTCCCCTGACCTGCTGATCATAGTGCTTTGAATGCAGCCTTGAACACATTTGGCTTTCTGGGCTGCCAGTGCACATTGCTGTTTCATGTTGAGCTTCTTGCCAACCAACACCCCTGAGTGCTTTTCGTTAGGGCTGTTCTCAATCCAGTCTCCACCCAGCCTGTATCTGTGCTTGGGATTGCCCCACCCAGCTGCAGGACCTTTCACTCTGCCTTGTGAACTTCATGAGGATCACACAGGCTCACCTCTGTCCTGTCAAGGTCCCTCTGGATGGCATCCCTTCCCTCCAGCATGTCGGCTGCACCACACTTGGTGTCATCCACAAACATGCTGGGAGCGCACTCAATCCCACTGTTCATACCCCGATAAAGATGTTAAATAGTGCCAGTCCCGATACCAACCCCTGAGAAATGTCACTTGTCACTGGTCTCCCCTTGGAGATCGAGACATTGACCACACTCTTTGAGTGCAAGCATCAAGTCAGTTCCTTATCCACTGAGTGATTCATCCACCAAATTCATGTCTCTCCAGTTTAGAGACAAGAATATTGTCCAGGGCAGTGTCAAATGCTTTGCTAAAGTCCATGTAGATGACATCAGTTGCTCTTCCCTCAGCCATCAATGCTGCAACCCAGTCACAGAAGGCCACTAAATCTGAAGGGGAGAATTTGCCCCTAGTGAAACTATGTTAGCTGTCACCAATTCCCTCCTTATTTTCCATGTGCTGTAGCATACTTTCCAGGAGGATCTGCTTCATGATATTGGTGGGCCAGAAGTGAGACTGACTGGCCTGTAGTTCCCCAGTCATCCTTATTCGGCTTTTTAAAAGTGAGGGTTATATTTCCCCTTTACCAGTCAGCGGAATCTTCACTGGACTGTCACAACTTCTCAGATATGATGAACAGTGTCTTAGCTACTTCCTCTACCAGTTCCCTCAGGAGCTATGGAGTCAAGGAAGATGAAGGATATTTTTAACCTATGAGAAGCTAAGTGCTTTCTCAAGTTTCTCTCTCTTTTTAATTTGTGTGGGGTGTGGTTTTTTTTGTTTTGTTTTTTTTGGGGTTTTTGTTTGTTTTTTTTTCTGTTTTGGTTTTGTTCTTTCTTGTTTTAAAATGGATTACTTCCTTCAACAGTCAGCTTCCTGAAATTCTTCCTTTTTATGGAAGTTTGTTGTGGATGAAGTACTTTGCAGTGAGTGGAAGCCCAATCAGAGTAACAAATCCTCATGTGAAACTTTTTACAGACTTTAACTGAACAACTAAGACAAATAACAGTACTAGGCCTTCATTGCCTAAAATTGAGAGCGTAGACCATTGTTTACACCATAGAAGCATTAAATGTTGAGTACTGCTTGAAGAGGCTGATAGTTAAACACAAGGATTTTGTGTAGCAAGGTATCATCTGCAGCTTGTCTGGTTTTATTTTATGCTATGTATTTTTATGTAGTATCTACATATTTTTTAATTAAAAATACAAAAGTATGTTCAAATTAAACTTGAGGGTTTGCTTTTTATAATCTTTACTCACTTTATTGTCTGAGTGACAAAAAGATTATATAGAAGCTGTTGCTTTTATTTTGTGAAGCCACAAGGAATGCTGTGGTTTACAGTAAGATTAGACATGGCTTTGGGAAGAGGTGAGCAGAGCAGTCATGGTGAACCTGGCCCTCGTGTACCAGGTCTGTCCATATTCCATGAACAAGAACTTGAAAGTGCTCTGGGCTTGTTCAGTCTTCCCTCTTCAGAGTTTTCCAGTGCTTTGCCCATAGCTGGATCCATGTTTGTATCTAACCAAAGTGACGCTGAGGTTGGGTTAGACCTTCCTCCTAATCCTAAAACAGACCTGCTGTGCTTCCTGAGTCAGAGTAGATGAGGCGCTTCAGATATGAGTAGGGAGGGTGAGTGAGAAGTGAAAGGACAGGTCAGAGTAAAACAGGAGAACAAGATATGGAAATACTCCATGACTAACGTGGTAACAAGAGCGCTGTGTTACTCCTGGAAATGGTAGAGGCAGTGGGTTTCTGAGAGGGGAGGAGTTGGCAGTACCAGTATTTTCCTATCTGATGTTTGTGTTCAATTGGTAGTTGAGATTTCACATGTTTTAAGGCCTGTGTGGATGTACCAGCTAAACTGTTATCGATTAAAACCTAAATGGCAAGTTGATACTAATTTGCACCTCTGAGTTCTGGAAAAAGGATGAGGCGTAATAATAGGTGATGAATTAGCCTTTGCTTGTGTTGACAACTCTTTTAATGGAATCAAGTAACACTGGCAGACTGTCACTGCCATTCTTACCAGATCCTGTGAGGAAGAACATCAGCTTTCATATTCTGTACTCAGCACGCATGTGTGCATTTTTGTAAGCATGGTATCAAAGTAAAAATAACCTATACCTGTTTATTTCACCTTGGGGGAGAGAGAATCAAACCTTTAATAAAGTTGAACAAGTAATTTGTTCTGCATGTTTAATGGTCACAGTAAATTTAGAGAGCACACTGTAGTGAATCAGTGTCACATGTTACATTTCACTGGTGAGTCAATGCTCTTACCCTTTATGCTTGAAGGGCCAGAAGCTGTAGTTCTGGGGTTACAGAGAGGGCCAGTCAGTGTAAAGCAGGTTAAATCTTAAGAGTTTTGCAATTCATATGGCTGTCCTGTCTGTTGTGACCCCTTCTAGCAGTAACAGTTTATTTTAATTTCTGCCTATTGAAGCTCTTTAGACTGTCTTCGAAGTTTCCTAGATTCCCTTCTTACTGTGATACACTAAAATGGAGCCAGCAGCTCCTGCCCGCAGAAGAACATCCGGTAGCCCAGCTGTACTCACTGACATCACGAAACCGTCAAGGTTTTGCATTCTCTGCTCAGCAGGAAGGAGCTCTTGCTGCAGTAACCCAGCCGGCTGTTTTCCAAGGCATGGCCATCCTCTGCAGCTGTGTTGAGGTGCTGCACTCCCAGCATCACCACATGCAGGGCACAGGGCTGCTGCTGCCCACCAGCCACCCAGAGCCAGCAGTGGCAGTCATACTCTGGGCTTGTACCTCTGTAATTCATGTTTATGAGAATGTTCACTTTTCTATATAGGTTCAAGGTGCAAGTTTCCGGGGTTGGAAGGAAGTGACGTCTATGTTTAATAAAGATGATGAGCAGCAGTTGCTAGCAGGATGCAAGTCTCCCAAATCCAAAGCGTAAGTAAAACCAATTGGTCTATCTGCTATTAAAATGCACTCACTGTAACAGAAAATAGTGCCAAGTAAAGAAGCGAAACACTGAGAAACAGTACTGTTCAGCTCCTGGAAGTCAAATCAGAGAAAAGTTTATGTGCATTTCAAAGTTACATATATGTTAAAGTTACCATGAATAAGACATGCTATATTAGGAAAGGACAGATGTTGTTGTTAACATTTTTAGGTTGGTCAGGAAGCAAAGGGAATTTAGCCACATAGTAATTGTTACTGTATAAAAGGAGTAAAGGTAGCTGAGAAAAAGGGTCATTCTCACCCTCTCCCTTTCCTGTTAAGGATTAATTATGGTTGAGTTTACAGATTCCCTTTTTTACATGCCCTACTTTCTCTTTTGAAGTCTTACTACACCTAAAAAGGTTAAGTGGAGTAGCTATACTAGGATCTGCAAGTCTTCCTTGTCAGAGCTGAGGTGTTTACTTGGCACACTTTTGCTGCTGGTATGGTTAGAGCTGTGCTCTGAACAGAGCAGGGCTCCTCCCAGGACAGGCAACTTTGCTGTTACAGGTATATGTAGGTTTTCCCTGCATGTGCTACCTAACTACCTTGGTTACAAACCAAGTGTGCCACATAGCAGTAGATCTGTTCCAGCCAAATCTTATCGTTGACAAGACTTGCTGTAGTATGCTTTGTTTCCAGCTTACTTGGAAATACATGTTTCACAATGCAAGGGTGTATATATGCATGTAGGATGTGTATATATAGAAATGAACAATGTAGAATATAAAAGCATATATTTCCATTTCCATTTGATCCTGTTCAGTAAAACTTCCCAAAAGTTCCTAGCTATTCCTGTACAATTTTAGGGATGTTACTAACTTGCTAGGCTCCTCTCGTGATGCTTTGCAATTGATGTTGAATATAAGAATCGAGTAACAGAGTGAAGAGAGCAGAAGTATGACAACAGAGTTACCACAGATGTGGAAAGATATTTTGATATCACTATGAAAACTGCCTGTTTAGAGATATTTTTCTTTCACTGTATACCACAATTTTTACTTTACTTTTAAAGAAAAATGTAACTTTTCAAGTGCAGTACTTAAGAAATACAAGGGAAATGTTTGGAGTCTGTGACTGGTTTTAGCAAGATGAAAATTCTGAGTAATCAAAAATTCCAAATTCAGTAAAGGAAAAGTCATTTTAAAGGTATTGATTGAGTTGCTTCTGTTTAAATATGGAGCAAAGCTTTCACTGATGGAAAAAACCTCTTTTAATAGAAATATTAAAAAAAGATTCAGTGGTGGTTTTAGTTGTGGCTAAGGAATTTACATGCTACTAGTGGACAATGTTTTCAATTTACTGTTGATCTCATTCAACCCTGAAGGTTGTGTATGTCACCACTGGTGTTCAGCATTTCCTTGTGGCCCGTTATTTGATTACATGCATAACCTTGCACAGAAAATTAAGCATAAGCATTTGACATTCTGTATTTTAATTATTCCAAGCTGAAAATATGAAATTATTCAGATTAAAAGTTCTTAATGGGATAAGTAAAGATAAAATGTAAGCAGCCTTTCAAATGTCTCTTTGAGCGAGAAGTTACACTAAAGGTTGTTTTTTCTTGGGTTTGGGAGGGCAATTTTGGGAGTTCTTACCAGAAGTACAAAACAGCTATTATCATGATATTGTGTGGATAAAGCTGGTATCTTTAAAGTCCTAATACTGTCCTAATAGTTCCTCAACTATTTTAGGGTATAAGGTTTAACTGGCACAGTGGTAACAGGCGTATGAAACTGAGGAACATACTGAATGAGTGTTAAAGTTGGTGTTAGAACATTTTCATATTTCTTCTGCTATCCTGCATCTGGGGGATTTTTTTTTGTTTTGTTTTTTGTTTGTTTTAGAAAGTCCTGAATTGTTGTAATGTATCCTAAAATACGTCATACATTTCCGAAGGCAGTTCTGTGTAATTCACCTCCAGAGGTGCTGGGGCATCAGGATGGTGGTGTGTAAGTTCTTTTATGATAGGAAATGACCACACTCAGTCCTCCTCAGATTTATCACTGCAAGAGTCTGCTGTATTTAGGCTTACATGCATATGATGGTCTTTTTCCTGAAGGTGACAGTAATGGATGTGCTGTCATGGGCTGACAACAGATTAGCATTCCTGACTGTAAAAAATAATAAATTAATTGAATGCTTATTAATGACTGCTACATACATTGTTAAATGAAGAAATTAATCACCACATTGTTGTTATTTTCTAGAACAAACCTAAAGTTAAAGGAAGAGATGAAGTCTGAAAAGAAGCCAGGTTTTTGGGACAGTTTGGTGATAAAGCAGAATGTTCCACCTAGGAAACCAGATGAGATTGAGGGATGGGAACCACCACAGATTACCACTGCTGACTCTACCAGCGATGCAGCAACTCCTTTAAGTGACTATACAGCCTGGTCAGGCTGGGAAGATGAAACCAAAGGCTCCACAAAATACACAAACCTGGCCAGCTCAGGAAACAGTTCCAGGTGGAGTATCAAATCAGCTGGAAAGCTGGTTAGTATTAGACGTCAAAGCAAAGGTAACCTTACTGACAACTGGGAAGAGCTAGAATGATACCGGTAATGTGAAATACTTTATAGATAAGAAGAGAAAGATTCCATGATTTACTCATATGTTTAAACCAAAATCAAATCTGCTCAATCTTGCACCTTTATACGGTAGTTTGTTTTATTCAGATTGTAACAAATTTTTGCTCACCTGACAGTAAATTTTCTTATTACATTGTTAAATAGCTATGTTTTCCACACTGAAAAAAAAAAAAAAAAAAAGTAGAGAATCTATTTTGTGCCTGTATTTCACATTCAGACTCTGCAGTATGTTGGATTATTGGTTTTACCAAAAAAAGAGTAATTCCTTAGTGAATGTATACACTGGTTGTAAATTTGACTGCCTTATGTAGAAAGTTCCACTAGCTTGAGGTCCTGTTTCTTCTCTGATATTTGAGGGCCACTCAAAATTTTAGTTTTGATGCTGTACCTTTTTAACCAAGGATACAGATCTGTCGCTTGCAGGGAGAAGGCTTGTACTTAGTAGACTGTTTTCCAAATCTTCAGCCTCAGTGTACGCTTCAGCTTGTGCACACAAGATGCTTACTGTCACAATGTGCTATAAGTGTATGAAGTGGGAAAGTACCATTCTAATGTAATTCCTTCCATTAGAAGATTGTTACCATTAGTCAGGTCAAATGGGTCTTCCAGAGGTTTTGGGGTGGGGTTTTTTGTTTGTTTGTTTGGGTTTTTGTTTTAGTTTTGTTGTTGTTTATTATTTTATTTTTGTGTGTGTGTGTTTGGGGTTTTCCCCCCCTCTCTGAGTGGTTTTGAGTGTTTTGTTTGTTTTTTTTTCCTGGGTTTTTTTGGGGTTTTGGATTGGGCTTTTGTTTGTTTCATTTTGGGATTTTTTAAAATATATGTTTTTCTTTTTTGACAAATCTAAATTTCTCAGTTTTGAAAATGAATGTTATGCCAAAAATAATTATTGAAAATTCGTAAAGCAGCAGTGAGTAGAGTATAAGATGATCTTGATATTCTGGGGGGATATTGAATCTGGATCTAGGAATAAGTTGCTTCTTATGTAAGGGCATATGTTTTCTTTTTTTTTAACAATAGCTGATCCTTGTTCTACAAACAACTATTTTTTACTATGTTGTTCTTTTCCTTCCACCCCATAAGCAATGATCAAATTGCACTCTGGCATTTTCAGGGTAGCTGAGTAACTGAGCCATTGCAAATATGTGCGTATACACAACTTCCGAAGCATTTTTCATATAATGTTCTGTCTCATTAGCTACTGATATTTTGATTTTTTGGTAAAAGTAGGTGAAGTCTTAAACTTGAGATTTGAAATGTATATATGACTAATAAAAGTGCCTCTTTCTAGCTTACTGTCTCTCATTAGCAGTGCAGCTGATGCCAGATCCAAAGTTGGTTTCCATTTTGTTCATATGACTGACATAAATACTACTTTAACATTCATGGATAAAAATCAAACCAAAAGTTTCATAAGAAATGAACAGTAGGCCTTTTCTCTACTGATTGTTAAACTGAACTGAAAACTTGACTGCCTAGCAGTATGGCTAGTACAGTTGGAAGATCAAGCTGGCATGTCAGAGAAAATCAGCATTTTTACAAGAAAGTATATGCCTTTATATAATGGATGTCCTGTATTTTGCAAGAAGCTTGTGCTGATGAAAAGGGATGCATGCAGTCTTTTTCTAAGCTTATACCTCGTTTCTGTTCCTGTCACGTTACTCCTTCCTTAGCTCTCCCTTTCTCCTCCCTCCTCCAATTCATGTAGAGTTTTCTGGCTTACAGTTCCTGCATAGCTGTTTTTTTGGAGATTCCTGCTGAGATGTGCCTGGAGGGAAACTGTAGCAAAATGGTTTTGGTTGGTTGTTTTCTTTTTTAGCTGGCATTAATAGGATGTTAAGAGACACTGTTCTTAAGTTCATATATAAAGAACACTGATGTTTTGTGCTACAGAACAGGATCTTGCAACTGGCAAATGTATTTTAAAACTGGCATTAGTTATTAAAAAAGTACTAATAGAGGAGAAAATGTTAGCATTTATATTGTGTCATTTAGTCTGTGAGTAAACTCTGTATTTGCCTTGGGCAAGTATGTTTGCTGAGGTTAATTATAGGAAAGAGTTAGTATTCTTTGGTAAAGTATGCTGCATTTTATAGTTTGTGGAATACCCTTTAAGGCATGAGCTAGTATTTAGTTTGGTTGTTGGTGCTGACCTAAAAGAACAGAAAAAGATCTGTTAGCAGCCCTTAATATTTTGCTCTTAAAGATGGGCTGAGAACTTTTAATTTCACTCCTGAAGAAACTGTTTATACTGTGACCAGTAAAGGTTTTGCCTTGCACATTATACTGTCAAGTGCCTGTTTCTCACCTTGATGTGTTTGATGCACAGCTTAATTGCAACCTTTTTCGATTTGTTTTTAGATGTATGATAAAGAATATGCTCACAAATCTGAAGCCTATTATAAAACAAAATTGCATCCAAGTGGGAAATTGAGATATGTAAAATTCCAGTTTCACTTCTAGTGATGAAAGTTTTGGTGTGCTTTTTAAGTGATATTTCCTCAGAAATAACAGTTCAACATTATTAAATATAATTTATTGTTATGCTTTAATAATGTATTTGTCTGTTAAGAACTCACTGATGTGAGCTTTCCTTCTCTTATGTTTATAAATGTGTCTGAATTTTCAGAATGGGGTCCTTTCTTCTTTTACCTTCATTAGATGCTTAACTACATTATACATTTATGGGCTTAAGCTACACACAGCTCCATATGTGGAATAAGTGTAGAATATGTTCCTTAATATTTGTTTTGAAATTGCATTTCAAACTACATGAAATGTTTTAGAAGAAGGTAGCATTAAGATTGTACAATAAGATTGCACAAAAAAAATATAGTTTATATTGCTTTCTTTTAGCCAATCTGCATGATTGTTGGCGTGGTTTTAATGGGAATTAAAAGCTTTGTGTGGCTGTTACTAGTCACTTAACTCTGAGAAAAGTTCTTTCTGAGTATTTATATTTATTAGCATCATTTGCAAAAAAAGAAAAGTAGTATTTTCCATATAAATAAAGATTTAGTTTGAACTGAAATGCCTATTCTGTGACATTTTTTTGGTCCCATTGTATTTGTCATGTGAATTTGTTTCCATCTGTGTGGATGATACTTGCATCATTGTAGAGTATGGCCAAAGAAGTGACAGTGACATTTGTCCAAACTCCATGAACCATGCCATTTCGGAAGCTGCAGCATCCTAGATTTAAAAATTCTTCACAGTGGGAAGAATTCACTGGTTTAAACAAACTACAAATATTTTGCTTTACTGGTATTTACTGGCTTAAACATTTTATTTATTTATTTTCTTTATTGGCTGTTATGAAAGCTTGGGCAGAGCAGCATTCTTTCCCTAAAGACTTCACCAGCTACATGTAAACTGGAGGACCTTGGAATGCTTTTGCACACACTGGTCATACATTATGAGGTGAAACCTTCACGTCCTGGACTGTGGCACATGAGGTGCAGTCACTGTTACCAGTGGATCAGCTACAGAAGGAAGTGTATTGTCAGCCTCTCATGCTTCCACTCTCGTTTGCTGGCTTTGTGGTTGTCTACGTAGACTTAGCAGGGGGACATGTAGGCAAGATGGTTCATATCATAGTGTGGGGACTAGCTAAAGCAGAACACTTTATTCAGACAAGTTGGGTTCTTACAGGAAAAAATATCTTGTATCGAGATGCCTCTGACTAGACCCAGGTGGGTCAGGTGCATATCTAGGCAGGTGAAAGGGAGTGGAGGGACCTGCATTTCCAGCCCTTGGGTAGACAAGGACTCTGTCAAATTTTGAGCATAGATTCACTGCCCAGGTAAATTCAGCCTGGCATCTGTCTCAGTTTCCCAGACTTTTTGAAATGTTTGTTACTGTATGGAAATGTTGGATGACAAAACTGTATGTCCTATCTGTGTGCAACCTGAAAACATGAATGTGCATGTTATTTAGCTGCTTCTTGCATATCTAAAATGTTCTTGCTAATTTTGTTGGTTTTTTTTTCCCCTGAGTGTCAGCTAGTTTATTTTGTATGTACGTGAGAAATGAAACCATTACTGGGAAGAAGAAAAATAATTTCTTAAAAGGCTTAGCCACCAGTGATAGTTTGGAAAGGTGTTTATCATTAGATGTCTGTCAGTCTCTCAAAAATTTCTTGTAGTGTGACTGCTTTGTACCCTACAAGATAGGGGATCAGATAAATAGGCAAAGAATCCAGTTTAGAAATTGAGAGAATTACGTTTAAGTGCAACAAGTAAAATAGCAGAAAATAATGCTTCTTCTGTAGTTACAAAGCAATAAAGAGTATGAAAACAATCAGAAAATAGGGATATAAATAATAGAAAATTTTGTGAAACATATAATAGGAAAAAAATGTAGGGAGAAGACGTTTTTTTCATATGATATTTACCAACTGTTATCACTGGTAATGAAAAAAAAAATTTCCTTTGTATTTGGGAAGAAATTCTTCCTATTCTGTGTCTAGTATTTACTAAACCATGCAAGAAAGTGAGTATATTCTTTTCAAGCCCATAATAATCTGGTAAAAGCTTGGCTGGCACTTAAATTTTTATGCTTGAGACCCAACAATAGTGGAAACTTAATAACACATTTTGAACTGTGAGTTTGCTATTGGAAAAGAAAAAGGATTACACTCTGCACAAAAAAACTCACATCTGTATTTTCTAACATTGCTTTGTCCGCTACCAAAAATAATCACGTGATGTTTTGCTTTCAAGATGCTCCAACCCCTTGTACTGAGGAGACTGTCTGAACAGCTGAGTTTAAGTAATTTTTCAGAAAATTGGCTAGTTTAATTATTTGAGGTTGTGTAGTAAAACAGGTCAGATACAGAAACATTCTTTTAAGTTGGCACTGTCTTTTGAACTTTATCTTGTACGTCTTTCCTTGAAACCCTCAAATGCTGTTGTCTTGACCATCTTCTTTGCCCATGTGTCTTGGATTCTCCACAAGGTCCTGCTGCTAAATCCTTCTGGTATTTGAGGGACAGAGGAAACTGGTGCATGTGCTTGTGCTGGAGAAAAGAAGGGAGACCAAAGGTATACTGAGACCAAGTACTGTACTTGGCATATTGGGTTTTCTTCTGCTAAAGTTTTCTTACATACAAGATGCTTAACATTAATTATTATTTTATTTGTTTTATTTTGTACTTGTCCCCTATTAGTTGTGGTGTGTGTTTTTTTTTTGTTTTGTTTTGGTTTTTTTTGGGTTTTTTTTTTTTTTTTTGTGGAGGGGGGAGTCACATATGCATGGATGTCTGGATTACATGAAGACCTACTCTTTGCTGTTTCTTGCATGACTGTCACCCCCTTTTAGGCTGACTTGACTTCAGTTTAGTGCCTGTAAACAGTTTATCTTCTGAATATTTGGACAGAAACTTGGCAACCAACATTTGATAGGAAAAACAAAGGAAAGCAAGTCAAGCATCATTTCCCATTAGGAAGTAAACCATTGTTTGATAGGATGGAGCACAAGATTCCCAGAAGTCTTACTACAGATAGAGTAAATGCTGCACATAGGGTTATTTTGAAAATTGGAGACTTAATGAAATATATACTTGCTCTTTTTTTCATTTTACATACTCGCGTGTCTCCTGAAGCATATCAACCTGTCTGCAGAGCGGAGCTGTCCCACTGTTCCCTGCAGGAGAGCACGTGCAAGTTGGCCAAACCATTGTGGCCAGGGTGGATGTCCTGAAGACACGGTGGAAGATTTGAGCTCCTGATCTGTGCGGTGGAACTGGCTGCACTGGGAACAGGAGGAAGGTTTTCAAGACAAGTGAAGGAGCAGATGTTTTGGCATCAAGGAATGAAGCATACTATGAGAGAAGTAACAGGTCCAGAACATCTGAGAATATTCTGAGGGGTGTTAGTATCAATATTTACTATTAGGCCAAGGTTTTAGTGATAGAGAATCAGAACTAACACACAGACAGTCCTTTTTCCTGATGTTTTCTCCTGGCTATCCTATTCAAAACCAGGATTTTTGGCTGTGATGAGCAATTGAAAAGAATATCCCCTGTGCACAGGTACAAAGTTCCGGATGCTTGTAACATCAGTGCTCTGTAATTTTCAGCAAACACTTCTCCAGATCTATTCTGTACTACTATGCCTATAAATGAGACTTAATTGATCAAAAATGTAGAAGGTAAGTGTAGGTGGTAGCAGACTGTACCGTTAAACATAGGATCAGCAGAAGGCGGATGGCCAGCTTGCAGCAGGAACTTAAGTGGTTATGAGATTAATTTGTTGAAGTTTTAAATGAACTGAACAGTTCCATCCAGTATCCTGCTTCTTCAAATACTGTACTTTCAGCCTTCTCTCTTTCTCTGCTCTACCCGATTTCTGAGATCTCTTCAGAGCTTTCTCCATCCTTCCCTTTCTTTGATGATTCCCCATTAGTATCAGGATGCTTTTTCCCCCCCTCTTAGTGGATGAATGTATTAGGTCTAGCTGAGATGGAGTTCAGAGGTAGAGTGGGACCTGCTACTGCAGGAGCTGCTCCATTATGGTAAAGCATATCTAGTTCTAGTGACCTATGAAAATGGTGCCAAAGTATTGCTTTTATAAATTCACCAAGATACTGTTGAAGTAAGAAGGGGAGTACAGGTTTTACAGCTTCAAAAGTCTTCAAGAAGGAAAAAAGCTAAAAATAGCTACTGTGGGACCAAACCATTGTGAAGAGGTGCTCTCAGCATACAGAACTTTGTTCTGTAATCTAAGCATTGTGTAGGAATGACAACTGACTTTAGCAAATAAATTATTATTCCATTATTGTTGTGCTATAAATACTACAGAAAAACAGCACTGAAGTGGAAAAAGCATATAAAAATTAAATTAGTCAATTTATAACTAAGTGGCAGTTGTTTCTGTGTGCCTTGAAAATTGTTAGAACTTTGAGGGTGCAGTGACGGTGAAGTGCTGGTGTAAAGGAAAATGAGATGAATTCAGGCTGTCACAATATATTCTTTACTTCAGCTGAGGTATTAACACAACTGTTATCCTAAAGGTGAAATCATCCCCCCTTTCCCTCTGAGATTTAAAAAAAAAAAATCCAATCAAAACCAAAGAACACAACACAAACTCTATTGATCAAAAGCACTGCCTTAGCTTTTTTTGGTAGGTGACACAATTAAAAGCTATCTTCTTATGCAGCTGATGACTTCACATCATTTACTCACTCTTAATCAAGTTCTGGTACTTTCCTAGTCTAAGAAATATGTTCACTAAATATTTAACTAGCTTGTGGAACTATTCCCAAAGCTCAGTTTTGCCAAATGTTAAAAGCTTGTAACATTGCTCATGACAGTGTGATTCTGCACTCAATGTCTTTAAGATTTAAAAAAAAATTAATAACCCTACACTGAAATGTTTCTGAGAGAATGTATGCACACCTCTTCTCCCCCCACCCCTCCCCACTTTTATTTTTTTTTTAACCTGAAAGAAAGGACCTGGGCATCCTATCAGGCACCAAGCTGAACATGAGCCAAGCAATGTGCCCTTGACACAAATATGGGTAATGGTCTGCAACAGAAATAAAGTTAATGGGCTGCACTGACATACTCAAGGGAGTCAAGTGAAGAGTCATACAGATGATGAAGGGACTGGAGCATCTGCCTTGTGAGGAAAAGTTGAAAGAGCTGGGACTGTTCAGCCAGGAGAAGGCTCAGGGGGTTCTCATCAATGCCTATAAGTACCTCAAGGGAGGGTGAAAGGAGAAGGCAGCCAGGCTCTTGTCACTGGAAACCACTGAAAATACCAGAGGCAATGGATACAAACTGGAACACAGGAGGTGTCCTCTGAACATCAGGAAACACTTTGTTACTATGAGGGTAACCATGTGCTGGCATGGCTTGTCCAGAGAGGCTATAGTCTCCTTCCTTGGAGATACTCAAAAGCCATGTGGACATGGTCCTGAACAAAGTCCTAGACAACCAGGTCTAGCTAGCCCTGCTTCAGCTGGGTCCTTTCCACCCTCAACCAACCTGTGAATGTAGCATGAAACCTCTGGGATACAAGGCAGAGTCCTGATTTTTGTCATCTTGTCTACTGCCACCTCAGACCAGTGGGACAAGCCTGGTTAACCTGAATGGCTTGCACAGGAAAATGCCTCAGAACTTAACCTTCAGCCTCTCAGAGGCTTTTTGCTGCAGAAGAAAGAGCAAGACAGCAAGCAGTGCAATGGAGATGAAGCCTGAGTGCTGTCACTTGACATTTCTGAGAACTGAACACTGGTTATTACAGATAATGATTTTTCCAAACCTGGCTTTAAGGTTTTATAAGCCATTTCTCTCCCTCCTCAGTTCAGTGACTAGGGGAGGACCCTTACAGATCTCTTAATATCTTTGCCCAGTTGTCACATTATTTGTCTCTTCAGTGATGGGCAGCTGCCAGGTAATAGTGGATCCCGTAAGAACTAGCATCCATCTGCAGGACAGATGGTTCTGCACAGTCCCTGATCAGAGATCTTCAATCAGCATGATGGGGGAAGAGCTCACAGCAGTATTAAATCAAATGCTGACTTAAACCCCAGAATTTTTCAGGCTCGAGGAGGCAGGTAGCATCCATGTATTTACAGAAAGCTTCATGAAGGGTAGCAAAATTGTAACCATGGTAAGGGAGCAAATAACAGATGTCAGCCATCGCCAACCACTGTCAAGATTACCCAGGTCACACAGAGGGGAAAGCAAGTCAGCAACTCTTACAGGAGTTAAATAAACAGGGTGCAAATTGTTGTTAAAGAAAGACTGATGGTTCCAGTGGCTACAGCAGTGCTTGGCCTGGGAAAGCAAGGCTTGCAGCAATGTTCTGAATGAAGAATAAGAATGGATGTCCTTGGCTTCACACCCAATCATTACCATAGCCACAGCCAACATCTGAATTGAAAGAAAGTAAAGAAATCCACAAAACACTGCATTGAAAAATCCACCTATCAGCAAATTCAATGGATAAGGTTGGTATATCACCAACATTCAAGTAAAAGTAAAACTATCTCTTGAGGAAATAAATATTCTCCTCCTCTTGTGCAACCCATCTATCCTAGGAAAAAAGTGCTAATACAACCAGTTACAGAAAAGCAATGTCAGTTGTACGCTTCTCCTTCCATTACCAATCACTACAGAGAACAGGTTATAGAAAGATCTTACAAAATACAAATTGATTCTTCTCTGTGCACCAGATACTTCTAGGAATAACAGATAAAAACATGACTTATTACACCATACAAAACTAGATTCAGAACAAGCAAGTGCAGAATGTGGTACATGATTTATTTTTTCTGTACATTACATATTTTTAAATTTCATTGACAAACCCAAAACTTACCTAATTTTGCCTTTACCAGCCTAAGCCAAGCAATTTATTTTATTCTACAGGAGAGATGAAAATAGCTTCCTGGAGAATTTATTATCCGATTAACTTGGCAGAAGATGCTTCAGCTCACACTGCCCTTCAGTGTTTCCCATAGCTTGTCAGGTTAGAACCTTGGTTGGTAGCATAGTGTTCTGCCACTGTACCAGTCTAGCAACAAACAACTCCATTCTCCCTAAATTTCAATAGTCTTCTTCGAAGCTGAATTAATGCGGTTGCATTTGTAGACATTCCAAGCAGTAGAAATGAAGGCTGTAGCTACCGTCAGAAAATCAGATTTCCAGTAGCCCCAGATTGGTCTCATAAGTTCTGTGGGATGTGCTGAGATATGTTTAATAACGTCCTTAAGAAAAATAAATATTTTTGCATAATGTATGTACAAAGATTTGTTAATTTCCTTCATTCATATAGGTTCAACAGCAGATATAACCACAGTTATATTTTATGCACTAGCTCACAATGGTTAATGTCACCCTGGCTACGATGTAGTAAGAGTCCAAGAGAATATTGGCCTATTCTTTATAATAGTGCAAATTATATGGAGGGGTTTTGAAAACTGTGGCCTAAGGAAAGAAGGATTAACAGAAAACCCCTCCTTTGGTCCCTGCAAAAGTAGTTTAATTCTTCCGTGAAATTTTCAAAACTCCCCCAAATAACTTTAACCAAGTATTAAGGCGTCAAAAGCATAGATTTAAAGTTGAGATTAAAGTGGTCTTTCTTGGACTTAAAAAAAAAGTCCACTGCAGAGTTCCTGACAAAGAAATTTTCTTAATGTGTCTACTTCTCCCACTCTCTTCTGCACAAAAGCAATACATCAAATAAACCTGTCTGATAATATCACCCATATATTTTTTAAACTACAATAAAACATTACATTTAAATATATTGCACAAAAAAGCATAGCATATCCTGCCTGACTCTTCACAAAAATGGCCACAAACACAGGAGAACAGCTACTGAACATCTCAGAATTTGAAGAGATCAATGAAATGCTGAGGAGATACTGGCATGAGACAGGTGTTTGGATCACTGGCTGTGCAGGGGTGTCCTGTATCCTGCAAAATGGAAGAAAAAAAAGTAAATTCTCTTTCCATACTCAGAGTCTCACTTCACCCCCACTTTAGGAAAAAAAAAAAAAAACAACACCCAAAGAAAAAGGAAAAATTCTCTCCTCCTAGCAAAACCAAAATCTTAGTTGGAGCTCTTGAAAAAGTATCTTCCTTATCCATTATTTTTTGATAAGTGTCATAAGAGGGCAAAAAGGCAACTGCTTTGTTGAACCTAAATTATCTGTTTAATCAAAAGCTAATGTCAATTGTTACTTTGGGGGAAAATGAGCCCCTTGCTTTGAAGAGCAGCAGACACATCCTCAAAAAAACCTGAACAGCATGTTTGAAATCCCAATCTTAAAAGTTTTTCTACCTTTCTACTTTCCCCCCAACATCTTCCTTTCCTCCTTCACTGCTACCTTTTCTCCATCTGAAAGCACTGCCTTAAAACAGAGGCTAGCACGCCAGCAAGTTGGGAATATATGTCAGACAGGATGGAAAGGTTTTGTCATTACGAATTCACTAAGCCTGCAGTGTTTTCTTTCATATTACAGAAACTTGACCTCAGCAGAGCTGTCTGCTTATTTAAGATTCAAATTCCTCTTCGAATTAAAAGTTCAGTTTTGCACCTTATTAGAACCCCCTAAAGGAAGGGAATACAGAGGTGTAATGCAAAGAAGGTCCCAGACAGTTCAGTGGAGAAGTTAAAAGACCTTGGTCAGTATTGTTGTAAGGCTCAACTGTCCTCACCAGCGTTTAAGGAGTTTCTCTCCCTTTTCCACCAGTGTTGATGAATTCACCACGTGAGGCAAGAAAACTCGATAAATACACAAGTAGACCAGAGACTGTTGCGGTCTCCATTGCTTTTGTTTCCATAAATGAAGTTACATGCCCTTCAAGTCAGTAGAAGGAAAGAACCTGTAAGTGAATTTTTTTCCCCCTCACTGCCACATTGCCACCCAAAGACTGCAGCACCAAAGTGCCAAGGTGAAACACACTCTAAATAATATGCAGCTTCTCCAATGAAAATTGTTATTCTATTGATATATTATCTGCGTTTCCCCATTAGGTCTTTAGACGACTACATGAATATACCATGTGGTATCACCTCCTCATTCTCCCACATTTTTAATGATTGCTTTAACATTACCTGAGAAACAGGTTAGAACCAGTTTTTAGATTCATGACACAGAGGGAAAAAACAAACAAAAAAAAGAGCCAGAGCTGGCCATTAAGAAGCTCTGTAGAAGTATTTTCACTATTTCTTCATTCAGAAGGCAATGATATAATTGCCTCCCCCAACTCTCCCAAGTCACATGTAGCCTGTTTTGGGAATTTCTCTTTCACAAAAGTATATATGACTACAGCATTCCAGACATACGTTACTCTTTTCAGATTTAAGTACTGAATTAAATACATCAGGAAGCACAGAAATAGTTTGTAGCACTGAGTGCAGAGGTATCTATTTCTTAGCAAAATACAGCTAATCTCACAAACACCGTGCACCTATGTTCATTAGAAATTGAATTAAGGTCCCTTGTTTAAATAGCATTAACAGGGAATATGGCAAAAATGAAAGACAAAACTGATAAAGTGACATGGAAAGTTATTGCTACCTTTATCTATAGGCAAAAACCCCAAAGTATTCCTGCTGCTAAATTCATGTGGGGAAACAAAAATCAAAATAAAGAGTATCAGACAGTAAGAAATGAACACATTATTCACTTGAACGTTAAAGAACATTAGCAATGAAAACAGATGAGACAGAGGAAATACCTGGAGTAACAAAGCAAGGTGGTAGTCCTTTGAGATCGTGAGGAAGGAAGCAGGAAGGAGAGCCACGAAGTAAAAGAAGCAGAGTTAAGGTTTATTTAAGCTAAGGTTCATATGCCATTTAGAAAAAATCTTTTATTCTTGTGACAAATCACAAGCAGCTTTGTGAGAACCAAAACGAGCACATGTCCTAAGAAGACTAAAACCAAGTGTGAGGCATACCACTTATGCAAAATTATTACACTGCTTTCATAAAGCCCTGCATACTGAAACAAGAAAAGATATTTCAGCTTCTGTCACCATCTCTGGGATAACATCTATGTTATGCTATAAACATACTATGTAGCATTTTTCATAGAAGTTAAGAAAAAAGACCTGTCACAATTGCAATGCTGTCTAGTGGAACAGAAGACATAGTATACACAAAAAGCAGTCACAGAGGCATTAGTCAATAATTAGTTTCTCATTACTTTTGCACTACGGAAATTATGTATTTTTCTCAGTTTCACCATGGACATATCCTTTACCTAAAGTCAATTCTGGAAATAGTCCTTCAATATGAAAATTTTCATATAGTCACTGCCTCCTCTAACACAGAAGAGTACAAGAGTCACTGTACTTCTGACAAAGAATTTAGGAGTCTCTTACATTGTGTATTTAACATTACTTTGGTCACAGGTTTTAGACAAATATCGGAATACAAATGCTTCTTCCCAAAAAGCTCTTTAAGACTTGTTAAACAAAATGCTGTGATTCTTATAGCATTCTGGAAAGTGAAAAGTCAGCCCCCTGCATCAACTGTTGGCTAATTCAATTGAGCAGTCATCAGTCCCCTCTTTGCAAGGCCTTGTTTGAAAAGAACATAAAATATAGGCCTGCAGTAACTTCCTGTGTGCAGCCCTCTCATGTTGTCAGCAATTACGTTAGATTACCAATTTCATAAACCAATGAAAATTCTTCACATCACTAGGTAGGCTTGTGCCTTGGGGCCATTTCAGAACCTTGTGGCTTTGTTTCTTAGAAGCTCTTAATTCTCATCGTGTTTACCCAAAATTACATGTTTTATTCAAACACTTGCTACTTTTCAGTGGTAGTGCCATGCTGACAGTTATACTTAATGATCTTAAAAGTCTCTTCCAGCCTTGATGATTCTATGATTTTCCTCTGTAAAGTAACTGTAATTCATCTTTAAAAGTTTGGGCTTGGTGGTGTTTTGTTGTGGGGTTTTTGTTGGGTTTTTTTGTTTGTTTGTTTGTTTTGTTTTGTGGGTTTTTTTTTAATATGGCAAATAGAATTAGACAAAGCAAAAGCTTCAGTTGAGAACCTAATAGATATAATTATATGTCAACCACTCATATACCTAGAAAATTTAACAATTCGTCTAATCAAGTATGATACTGAAGCTTGAATGAATTGTCAAAACCCAGTAAAAGTTCTTCCTGATTAAGAAATATTTTCACCAAGCACAGAATTTACCTAGAATTAATAACCCACCTCCTGTCCCTCTACCCCCCATCCCTGCTTTGCTTGTCCCCTCTCTTCAGAAAACTTGGGAAAGGATATAGATACAAGGGTCTGAAAAAGAAAGCAGAACTATTTCCACCTCCCGTATAACTCATCAACCAGCATTACTTCACCCACATTGCCCTGTAAAGAGAGGGATGGTTTTTCTGACCAAAGATAAAGCTCTCAGTGTCCCTGCCAATAAGGGTGCTAATTGTGCATGAGTCAATTCGCTTAATCTATTTCAGCCTGATCAAACATTTTTTTTAAGACAGGGACAAGGCTTAGATGCCAAGACCTGGACAAGGAAAACTGCAACGCAGGCGCACAGGTTGGGAGGCACCTCAGGAGGTCTCCAGCCCAGCCTCCTGTTCAAAGCAGGGTAAGCTGTGAAATCAGATCAGGTTGCTCTGAGCTTTGCTCAGTCAGGTCCTGAACATATCCAAGGATGGAAACTGCACCACCTCTACACTCAGACTGTTCCCTTGCTTGGCTGTCCTCACAGCAGGCTCCCAGGTTCCTCTGAAGCAGTCTTCTCCAGCCTCTCCTAACAGGGGAAGTTCTCAAGCCTCCCTGATCATTTGACCCTCACCTGAACTTCATCCAGTTTATCAGTATCTTTTTTGTACTGGGAACCCCAGCTGATGCAGTATCCCAGATGCACTCTAATGAGTGCTGCATGGAAAGGGATAATGGCTTTCCTCAACCTGCTGACTGTGCTCTTATTAAACCAGCTGATCCCAAACACTTGATACTGAGTTTTAATGCAGAAGAATGCAACTAATCTATAACTGCACCATCAGTTTAAGACTTGCCCAAATCTCCAGGACAAGACAGTCACCACTGACGTGGTGATCTAGTAGGTACTGCTCATCAATCCATAGTACCTTTACAACTTACTGTGCTGTGTTTCACTGATAATACAAAAGCCCCAAATGAGCCCTATTATTCTGTTAGTATATTGGAGTAGTCAAGGTAACAAGACATCTGCCTGCACAGGTTCACTGCTTCTTACTGTCACACAGTCTCTGAAGTTAAATATTTAATGCCAAACACATTTTAGTAATTTGTAGTATTACTTTCAATTATTCCAAGATCAGAATGAGATAAATTAACTGTAGAAAGCATTTACCCTTTACACAGCCAAGCCAGACAATCCAAAGAAATCAGATACCACAAATCCGACCTGCATGCATGCTGTGTGCTTACCTTTAAAACTTCCTCTTTCAAAGAGAAAACTTTACCCTATATATATTGGGCTACATCTCAAAGAATTATTCGACTGTAATGAAAGGTATTAGTCATTCTTGATACGGATTCTTCAGCAAATGCCCAGGCTTTTCACAGCAGAAGCCAGTTTTGGCTACCTGCTTTCACACTATTAATTGAACAAAAAATTAGTCCCCTGGAAGGGCTCCATGATATCAAGAATACTCAACTTCAAGATAACATCATTAAGTAACATGCCATTTCCATGAAAGCCAGCTTATCCTATTAAATGACCTAGGTTTTTCTAAGGAGAGTAAAAAAGTCTCAAACTGACATGGAACTCCTCTTAAATAACTACAGAAAGATAAAACAAGAACAACTCATTTCTATTAATTAGAACATAAGTAATATTTTCCAAGATTTCTCAAGCGTTTCTTGCTCTTTGCTGTCTACTTAACACTACCCATATCTGATCTTTCAGCTGCAAAATTAAAGAAGTGTCACTTAACTAGAAGGCTATGTTATGGTGCCACACAAAGTAAAAGCAGGACTATGTAATCACACAAAGGTTAAACAAGAAAATGCCCTACTGAAATTAAAATCATCCTGTAACTCACCATATGCTTCATAGTAAACATCAAAATCAATGTAAAACACATTTTGAATGAAATTTTAAACATTCCTTCAGGCTTCATATGGGACAGCAGCAAGACTACGAAAATATGAAGCTTCACACCAGTTTGGTAGGAATACTGTAGTAATTAGTTTTCATTAGAGATGTATTGACTGCCATGTCATCATTAGAAAATGCTAACTTCAGACTACTCCCAAACAACCTTCCATAAGACTAGACAGACACAAGAAGACAGAATCCAACTCTTTCCCCATGGCACTTTTCATTGTAATTCTAAGTCCTGAGGTTATCAGATATCAAGAGATAAGAACACAAGACAAAGAACAACTTTAGAATCTAATACTGATTTTATATGGAAGTTTAATATATTATTTTAAAGTCAGATTTCTAGTGAGAAACCCAACAAGATGTTCTGAATATTTGCCCTTTCAGATGATGACCGCCAGCTGTTTGAACATATCTCTGATTATCTGTTTCAAAGCTCTTACCTTCCAAAACAGAATACTACAGTGTCGACAGAAATGCAAGGTGTCCCCGTACTGTTCCTTTATTGGGTAATATTTCTGAAGTGCAAAGTACATCAGCTTCCAGTCAATGTGACCTTTCTCTGATGGAATCAAATGCCTACAAAACTAGACATAAAATTAATATCTTCCTTTAAAATTGTTGCAGTCAAATCAGGTAAAGGACGGGGAAAGGTGGGCAAAAGGCAGTTAAACTGAAGTTTTATAACTAGAATTCTTTGAAGTCAATATTATGGCATCATACATCTCTGCAAAGCAGTGAGAGACATCTGGCCACAAAAAAAAAAAAATTATGGAAGGCAAATACTAAAAATAGGAGGGTGCATATTTGCCAAGAAAAAGTAGGCCATACACAGCTGATCTAACTCTACTGTCTAAAAATGATTCTAATTATAGCCAAGAACCTTTTAACCAAAAGCAGTATTTAGAACTGTAAGTAATTAATTTTATACTTTTTTTAAAAAAAACCACTGAGAGATGAGATTTAAAAACATGATCATGCATTACAGATAGTGGTTGTCTGTTAAGACATTAACTATGGATTTAAATAATGTTTTTCCTTTAACTTTAAAAGCACATACATGATTTTTTTCCACATTTGGTTGTGATCTTTTTAGAAGGCTAGCAATAATCAGTGATTGATGTGCTTCTTGGGGACCCAATCTGCATGTAAAGATTAACTGATGCAGAACAGCTATTTCTCCCCAGCTTAATACAGACAGGGTTTATTAAGCATGTATTTATACAAGGCTTCGTTCCACTCAGTACAGATTAATACTAATATAATGAGGGCTTTCTTCATTCAGAAGACAACTCCTAGACAGGGAAAATAGCACTGCCTGATTTCAGCTACACTTCACTTGGTTTCACAGTAACTTCCCTGTTTAAAGGTCTCATTTTTTCCAAAAGTGCTCTTCAGATATCAAGTATGTTTCCATGATTGTTTCAATGGTTCAACAAATATACTGCAGGGGACATAAAAAACAACTCAAATGATTCTGTAGCTTATTAAGACAGTATTACTTGTAAACAGAAGAAGCAGAATTTGATATTGGAAAAGAAATAAAATCATAAGATTTCTATAATTAGTAACTTAGCAAGAAATTGAATGTGAACATTCAGGGTCACACTGGACACAGTGTTTCCAAGACCTTAGAGGTCTCCTCT
This sequence comes from Grallaria varia, assembly GCA_013396735.1. Taxonomy (NCBI): domain Eukaryota; kingdom Metazoa; phylum Chordata; class Aves; order Passeriformes; family Formicariidae; genus Grallaria; species Grallaria varia. The sequence goes on along the minus strand of VWZG01004209.1, from coordinate 574,704 downwards.
AGCGTACTTGTTGGGGATTGTGCAGTTTTTAAAAAAACATCTTGCAATAGACATTTTTTAAAATAATGCAAAAAAACAGCCTAGTAGTTATACTAAGCTCACAGACATGCTGAATACAATGTTTAGTAGGAACCGAGTCCCCCCAAAAGAGAACACTTTCACTATTACAGCACAATGTCACACTTTTATCTCAAAAAATGAGTTCACACTTCATTATTAGTACACCACATCACAAGGGCTACATTTATACAAATGTCAGAGTTTATTACCTGCTTCTCTGCGAAATGGTACTGGCATAGTTTTTTCCACAACTGTCTGTCTTCACTAAGCATGTACAAAGTTGGGGTCACTTGACCCAGAGTAATAATGTCCCAGCCATCAGAGAACCTGTATAAGATGTTATTCAGCATGTGGAGAGGGAGATCGCTGAGTGTAAGACCATTGTTGACTTGCTGGAAATAAGAGTTGAAGACTTTTAGCTACAAAACATTGACAGTATAATGCACAAGTAAGATTCTTACTTTAGGGGTATCTCAGGTCTTCGTTGTTCAAAATGACTGAGTAAAACCTATGATTAATTCTAGCCTACCAATATTCTCTAACTGCCGTTGTTGAAAACGTAAATGATTACAGGTACAGAAGGAACTACAGACTGCAGTTTTGTAACATAGCTTTTCTACTGTTAAAATAAACATAACCTATATTCTTTATTTAAATTTCAGACAATTTTTAAATCACTTCTTACACAATAATAGTATGCAGTCTTGAAAACTACAATATATTCAATTCCACCTTTGAGACAAGTGTACTAACTACAACGAAGATATGAACCAATTATTTCTAATCTGTAGGATCACTACAGTTTCTCAACTTTTCTTAAGAAACAAAGCACATGTCAATTTGCCTTAAGACAAATAGAGTACAGAACAGAATACAGGTCTGAAGAACAGAAATACAGAATGGCTCATACACGGCTAACCCTGGAGCCCACAGTGCCAGGTGGCTGGCACAGAGCCCAGGGGGCTGGAGGTGGTGTCCCAGCTGGCCAGGGAGGGAGGGAGCATGGGCAGTGCTGACCCCGCCCAGCAGAGCTGCCCTGACACAAGGCACTGGCAGCAAAGCTGCTGTGTGTCAGCGGGCTCTCACCTCTGGTGGTTTATTTCACAACCATTCATCTCACTTATAGACTAAACTTTCCATAGTGTCATCTGTTATAAACACCTCGGGGACTATCGTTCTGTTGAGGAATATGTGAGCACTACAGATGCAAGATCTCATATGGCTTGTTTCAGCCAAAGTAAAACAGCTCCAAAGGAAGTGTCACATTGGAAAGCCACAAGTGCAGCAACTGCAGTGTCTCAGAATGGTCTGTGCTGGGGTTGCCTGGCATATGAAAACTGCTGAGACTGGGTTACCCATTTCTCCTTTCTATTCTAAAAGTAGTTGGTTTGTTCAGATACCCAGCACACACAGAAAGGACAACTTCAGAAATTCCATAGCTGACAGCCAATAGGTGAAATGCTTGTATGACTTCACTGTAAGGCCTTTTAGATTTTTATTTTTTCAGTTGTAGAAAATTTACTTTGGAATTAAAAATTGGTGGTTTTTTTCATCTCCATCTCACAATCTAGAGACAAACATTTCGAAATCCATTTGAGTAAGAAAAACCATTATATCTGTACATCTCTACCACAAATCAGCAGTATATTGTAGCAGCCCTCATTAAAAGAGAGCTATTAAAACATTAGAAAATTTATTCCATTTCATTAATTTCTTTAAAAACAAAGAAAACAAGTAAAACCCTATAAAAATGTATTTGAAACTTAGTTCACTTACAAATCATAAACCAATGTTCAACATAATTCCCCTCTCCCAAATAGTATTTTACATGATTTAATAATATACCTTATTCATCTGAAGGTTTTTTAGTTGTTGTTGCCACAGAAGGATAGTTTCTAATCTGCAAATCCAAATATTGATGTTCCCTACCAACACAGATTTTCCTACTCCCCTAATCAGTATACAGAGAGTAGAACTCAGATCCTGTAGAAGATCTTTGATTAGTCGTGGATTATACTGGTCTTCCATGACTGGAAAATAAAACAAACCAAATACAGTTTTGGCTAACTGAGTAAACCAAGCTAATAGTTAACTCAAACTAATCAACATGTGTTTTAGATTAACTAATTACAACTCAACTGTTTTTGTACAAATAGCTGCCCTAATTCCCACTATGACAATCATTAATGCTGCTTTCATACATGCAAGATCAATAATTAACAATTTCACAGGCAAATTTAAGGCAACATTTCACACTACACATTTAATAAACTTAACGCTAAATAACTAGTTATAAACCCCATTTTTTTTGTTCAAAGTGGATAGCATTACATCTCCATTTAGTGAGGTTATCAGAATAAAAAGATAAATCGGTATTATGCAATAGATCTTTAAAAAAAAAAACAACAGATCCGTATTTTAAGTTTCAGCACATCACACAAACTTAGAACTAAACACTTTATTAATCTAAAAGCTTTCACATTTCATGAAGAGTATAATTTAATAGTAACCATTAGTTTCTAAATAGACTCTAATTGTCGATTTCATCAACCTGCTTCAACAGACATTAGTAGATAACCAAGAGAAAACAACTTATTGCAATTTCAGGATGGGAAGTAAGAAACCTTGAACTAATTAAGTATGCTATTGTTATGTCTTACAATGTGAAAATGGCAATAAAACTAACAAAAAAACCCCAAAACAAGAACTTATAGCTTAATCACAGCAATTAAATATGATCAAGCAGATTACAAAACCTCAGGTCTTACCTTTCCGCACAATTTTGTCCAAAATGTTGAAGTAGTTCTTCTGTGCTGCACCACTCAGTGAAGTTAACTGGGATTTTGCAATTAACTGCAAAAGCTAGGACAAAAAATTAAAATTTAGAAGAAAGACAGAAGTAAAGGACTGTTTTAAATACACACTTTCAGTGCATACACTCACAACAGCCTAAAGCACTGCAATGGCATTTCGTGAAAATGTAACTATAGAGTTCAGATAATAAAGCAGGAGAAACATGGAAAGCTTTAGGCATTCCCACTGGCGTACCATGAACAACAACTGAAGCATGTGCATTTTCAAAATACTGTAAGCATCAGTATTTATCTCTGACGGAGCACAGGACATAAGGACTTTATGTGCTGCAGTGAAACAATTAAGAGAGTCTCTTTTGGAGGCTCACAAATACAAATGTGAACCTCAGTGTGGCTGGATCCTGGGGCCCACGGCAGATTTGGTGGTCAGGAACATCATTCTGAACTGATACCCACTACCAGAGTTCCAGTTTCTGAGTGAAAGTATCATACTGGTCAAACCAAAGAGTGATAGGTTTAGTGCACTACTTTCTACTCATGGAGAGGAAATACCATATTTTACCTAAAGTAGGGGGGGAAAAATTTTCTGTATTACTCCTACATTCAGGTCCCTTGTAGAATAAACCACAGTGATCCAATAACGAGCAGTATACAAACCATATTAGTAACTTTCCCCTAACTACACAGTAAGGATCTCCCAGCTGTTCACACACCTCTCTCTGAAACCAGTGAGCAGAAGGGTGGCAAGAACAGCAGAATGCTTTAGGGCAAAGTAACAAGAACAGTTTAAATTCCTGATGTGCGTAAATGCCGAGCCACAGCTCCTAGAGGCAGCCCTTCCTCCATTCTGGCACCTTTGCTTTTACATTTAAGATTCAGTTTTGTAGTGGATAAGAACCACTGCCTCTTCAACAAAGAAATGTCTCAGTATGAAATACAAGAGACTTTGATATTGTGACATTATTAGAATGTTTAGAAGCATGGCACTGAGCTTTGCAATTGCACTTTATAATGATGACTTCAGAACAAGTGTTCTCAACACACTGGAAAGGGAAAGCAGGGAGCAGAAACCAGCATTCCCTACAGAGCACTCCCAAGACTAACTGCAGGGCCCTGCTATGTAGGGTAACATCAAGTGTTGGCACAGAGGGTGAACAAAGACTAAGCCTGCCAAAAATTATATTGTCTCTTCATTTCTAAAACACTGATTTGACACTTCACTCAACATTAATTTTTCTTTTGAAAGAGGGAATACACCTGTTTCTCTCCTTGATTTAATAATGTTCCTTCTGGCTTCTCTGCATGATCCCTGACAAAACATTATGTGCTATGAAAGGAGGAAATAATTCCCCTGATGTACTTAAATACAAGCAATCTAGTCTCAAAAACTGTATAAATAGATACCAGGATCTCTTTCTTGGCATTTTCAAAGCCTTTTAGTTTTAGATTAATAATTTTGAACACACCTAGAGGTCTCTGGAAGTTTGCCAGTTCAAGCAAATATGTATACTTCTCTTGATTATTAAAAAAATTCAGTTATGTTACTCAGTCTAGAGATCAAATCAAAGAAACAAATTCCACCTGACTGATTTTAATAAAGATTCCAATTTCAGTGAAAGTTAGTATGCAAGGATTAAGGCAATTTCACCAGAATCAAGGTAGCAGGAGTACAAGGATCTGACACACAAATTCAGTCTTGCTGATACATGCATAGCCATGGCTTATGTTCTCTAGAGATTATATTGTTGAATGGATCCTCTCTTTACTCAAATGGAAATATTTGGAAATAACCCACTCATATCAAACTCAATGTATGAACATTTAATACGCTGCGAAATTCTCCATGTACTACAGCACAAACAAGTACAGAAAAACATCTGAATCTACCTTCTCCCCTCACTGCCCACCCTAAAAGGGTCCTGGACAGACATCCATATTAACTTTTAATCATTATTGGCAGATTTTTAGTTCATTGGAGAATCAAAATGAATCATCTTGGTGTTCTGGGATCAAAGAAGAGCTGCCTAGTAGGGCTTGGTCTTAAAAAAAAAGCATTCTTGATTTATACCTTACTATCTTTAAATGGAACAAGCAGAGCAGCACACATAAAAGTAATCATCACTGTGTTCACGCATAACTAGTAATAATTCATAGAGCAGAAGAAATAGAAACTGCTACACTGCATTAAACAAGCTCTACATAAAAAAATCTCCACCATTAGAAACTTCAGGAAAGTAAATGAGGGATGACCTGCTTCTTGTATTAGGTCTCAGTTGCAGACTGGCTTAAAATATGAGAGAGCAGATTAAACATTGCTCTTAAAAGTCTGTGGCAACTTCACATATTCCTGGCATCTGCTCAGATGTTTTCATTTGTTAGAACACTATATACGTTTTGCAATTCAACAAGTTCTAGGACAATAGAATGAGCAGCAGCTGTCACATATCAATCATGTTTATTAGCATCATGGTAACTTTTAAGGTCTTTTGTACCTCTTGATAAAAATCAGTTTGCCTCTACCACCTCAGAGGAACTGATGCAAAGGTATAATTAAATTTCAGTATTTATAAAACAGTTCTAAATTTTAAAAATTTCAAATAAATTCTAAAATGTTAAAAGGATTTTGGAAGTCTGCCTGCTATTTTAAATTCATCTTGATTTCTTAGGATCCACCATTAGGAGAATAATGGTTTGGATTTCAAAGCAGTGCTCCTTTCTCAATGATCTTAAACCTGGATGACTAAACCAGCATTATAAATTCTTTGGAGAACAGAAGAAAAACTTTGCACTTAGTTCTGATCAACTGTTTTGAGCAACGTAGCGTTTGCACTGCAGCATCTAAACCCATGTAAAACTATACACCTGCATTCATTCTACCTGGTTTCCATTCAAATAAGGCACTCAAGGTTGACACTGTTTATAACACAAATCACCTTTTTTAGATGCTTTTTTCTTCCTGCTGTTCAAGGCTGAAAAGTCTTGGGTAAGGTTCTTGATTCTGCTCCAAAACAGCATTAAAAAGTAATGTTCTAAACCACAATGCACACATACACCAAAAAAAACCTGCAGGGGGAATAAACCAGACAAGTACCCTAACCACTAGCCTGGAAGTAAATCCTTTTTGCTTTGTTTCCACATCTCTTGTTTTTCTGGGAGCAATATATTGCCTCAGCTTCACACAGATGGATAGAATGTGTTTTCTCTCCAAATACTCTACAGCCCAGTGGTAAGGGTGTTCTCCTTGTCTGTTTATTTAATTTTGATTCGTGTCTTTTCAAGTTCTGGGTACATTCCAACTACTACATTACAGCCTCATCACTGAACTGAACTCTAGTCCTGATATGACTCATTCTGAGCTTCCCTGGGAGCTGGGACAGACACTTCACTATCTCAAGTTAGATGAAAAAAACCACCCCTAAAGCTAGAAGAAGAGCAGTATCACCCAGAACAGGCATTTCCAAGTGGGCAGCTCATTAGTCATTAAGGAAATTAAGGCTGGAGTCTCAAGTTTTAAGGGATGTTAACAAACATAACTGCACAGACATCTTGTCCTAGATTTAAAAAAAAGTGTGCAATGAATCACAGGACTGCTAAGAAGTTACAGAAGGATCAGAAACTGCAGAATATTTACACATCAAATATTCCTCTGGAAATTATTATTTTAAGCATATTTAAGATGTAGCAAAGTATATTGAAGATGAATTACACTTTGCTGGTTTTGGTTGCACAGAAATTTTTTTGCCTTTAAATTAGAGAGTTCACGACCCAAACTGATGAACAGAAATGGAAGCTACCATCAATGCTTCCCCCTAAATACATAGCACTCTGGCCATCACCACCCTCCTCAGGCTATAGGCTTTCATACAACAAGGTGATGAGTTTTTAGCAAATAAAAATCACTCAGTTTAAAGTTGCTTCATGAAGTATAAATTACATATGAACAGAATATTTATACAGTTACAAATCATCATCTGTTCAGTGCAAAAATATTTCTTTTGTACACATAGGCACATCAGCAAATGCATTTTTATAACATGCACATAAAATGAAAAGCTTACTTTGACCACGTAATTGAACCTTCTGATGTCCTGAATTGCACTGGAAAAATCTAAGCGGTTAAAAGCTTCTCCCAAAGTGCAGTAGCCATGCCTCTGAAAGGAAAAAACACACTATAAATGGAAAGAAACAAAAAGACAAAACTGAGCACGGATACCATGCTCCCTGAAAATATAACGTATCTGAAGAGTTATTTAATTTCTTGTAGAACAAATGGAACCAGACATGCTGTTTGGAACTAAGAGGTACATAGGCAAGGCCTTTTAATTCATACCAATCATGCAACCTGGAATCACTGGTATCTGAGTGTCCTGGGAATATACTCCACTCTTGCATGGCCATGATGCTGGCACTCTGTCATGGATATCACACTCCTCATTTACCTCAGCACAAGGAAGAATCTGCTTGTACAGCAGTCTGAGCCTACAACCACAAGAATTATCTGACTCACGTTTGAGGGTAACAGTACAACCAGTTGCTCATAGGATTGGAAGAACAAATGGTCTCAGCATCTAAAATTTATTTTCCAGGTGCTAGAAGTTTAGGTTTTTGGTTTGTTTTTATGTACCAAGAGCAACTGCATTTTCCTTTGGTAGTTCTCCACAGATATCTTCGAGTGAATACAGAAGTTTCAGAGGCTGTTGGGAACTACTTAAGGTGGTAGTAGCAGCCTGGAATGACATGGGATCACCAAAGCTGAGTACATTCAGAACCACAAAGCCACAAGGAAGCCCAGAACCAAATATAATGAGGCTAGAAAAAAACCTCTAACTGGTGAAAGAGAGACTTGCAGAGCAGTGTGCTAGTAGGGCTTATTAGCCTGGGATAGAGGAGGATAAACAATTCTTTGAAATTCATTCCTAGACAGACTTCCTTGATGAATTATGTGATGGTGACAAGATGGAAGTACAAATTATCAGTCCTTTGTGTGACCCAGTGAAAGCTTACCTTGTATGTACTTCACTGGGACAGAGGACAGTTTACCACCACTCTATAGGGAGTAGTTATTACTGCTTATTTATTAGTGACCAAATTCAGGATTGTACTGCTTGCTCATCCAGGTGATACCTCAGATCCAAGTGTGCTGCAGACTTCACAACATGCACACCTTGGTTGGCCAATAGCAGTGAATTAACAGCAGAACTTTTGTTGAAATTTAAATATTTGAGTCTATTATCTGGCAAAACAGTTATCAAGAGGCAACGCTTAAATACATTAACATGAGAGTGACATATTTCCTTGAACAGCCAGCAACAGACTTCTGTGAAAGGTCAGCCTTTCCCAATGCACCATCATGACAAAATTACTCAAAAAGCATTTCCTACTTCCTTTCAGCAACACACCTGCACTTGTTTTGGCTTGCTTTATTTTCAGTGCTCTCCCATAGCATGTTTCACAGGTTTCTTATCAAGACGTTCCTACTCTTGTCATTTTGCCCTAAAAAAACAGTATCCAGTTTGGAAAAAATGGTTTCCTAGTGGTGAACTTGAACAAAGTTTTACTTACTTACATTCAAATTTACACCAAGACTCCAAAATATCAGGTAGCTGCCTCCAAGCACCTTCTTTGGAGACACCTGGTTTTGCACTTTCAATTTTACTTCAAAGACAGACAGTACAAAGACAGTTGGGCTTGGATAGGTAGTGGAGAACTGTATATCCACCCTTGCAAGTTGTCACATCTCTGCCACAGTGACTTGGGAAAAGTGACTTTGCCAGCTGCCTTTGCCTCACCATGTGCAGGTTGCCAATGAAGAAAGAGTTAAATATAACCCCTACGACACACAGCACAAATGCTTTTTTTCTATATGCTGTCTGTCAATTAAGAAGCACAAACATTGTAGGAATTTACCCAGAGCATGCAGACTTACTTCCTTGGTGCTTTCTTTATGAACATAAATCCACTTTTCACGATAAAAACCTAAAATAAAAATATAAGGATTTTAGTTAATGCCTTCTAGAAAGAAATTTAACTAAACACACAATCTTCAATAAAATGCTTCGTAAGGTAGGAGAAATGGCAGAACAGTTTTAATGAAGCCTGGAAAGTGTCATGAGAAAGGATGACTAAAAATTTTTACAAGTTATGTACTTCAAGAAAACAACGGAAGAGTTACATATTTTTTTAAAAAACCCACAAGAGTGAATTACCTTTGGATCTTTGAAAAAAACCCAGAACAACCAATAAATGATCGATACCATGGCGTCAATTAAGACATATCACTTTTGACATGAGAATTTGTTACCAGTACAGAAGTAAACATAATTTAGAAGGCTACTTTATCGGTGAACAGCTATAGCACATTTTTCTGAAGCTACATGAGTCTTCTAAAATAAATGAAAAAACCCAGCCTTACATTGTGAATCCGTGTTGCTCCTAAAATGATCTTTTTTCCTTTTCTTGGCTGCAAACTCACAGTCTTCATTACTGTATACATCTTTCTCATCATCCCCAGTTATGATGCTGAAATAAAATCACCTAATCAGAACAGCAGTGATTAAATATTTAAGATGCATACAGCTTACAATTTTCTGCATTAAAGTCTACCAACTGAAAAAAAAGGTCATATTCTTAATTAAGACCCTCAACCTGACTGACACAAAATTCAGCTCCATGGAGAAGAAAAGAATACAACAGCTTCTCTCAAGATACATGTTACTATAGACAAAGTGATGAAATACAGTAAACTATCTTCCTAATAGGTATCTTGTAAGTCATTACCGACATTTAGGAAGGACTGCTATGGAGTTAGTACCAGCTAGACAACTGCAAAGCTCTCCAAAGCTCTGGTGTACAAAAATTCATTATTTGAAATGGACCAAGCCTTGGAAAACCTGCACACAGGTAGAAGTCAGTGCAGAATTACTGCACTTCTGCGCATAGACAGAAAGACAGCAAAGAAAGACATCTCTTACTACTGTCACCTTTGAGGCAAAGAAAGCCTTTCTTGTAAGAAATGTTTGAATCACAACACTATAGGTGTTATGGTACTGCTTTATCAGTGACTTGCACAGCATCAAGAACCAAATGGTCTGAGTCTGCCAGAGAGACTCAACTATATCTAGGTCTCTTCTGACAGTTAACTATTCAACCCAACAGTGGGGACTATACCAAGTAATTATGTATATAGTGTGAATATATATAAAAATATATATAAATACATGTATACATATATAAATATACACACAAGAAACTATTAAAACAGGTTTTTTGGATAAAGTAACCTTTTTAAAATTCAAATACAGTTTTTAAACTGCCTACCCTACAGGAAGACTACACAGCTTTATAAAATTTTCTTTCCATTTTTACAGATAACTCTAGAACCAACAACACAGATAAGAATGGGTGTTCATTTTTCTAGCACTGAGACAGGAGATATCTCATATGAAGGCCATAGTCTTGCAGATAAACTTCACTACAACATATCCTTCATCAGTCTGGTTAACTGTAGGACTGTTTTATTTACCCATTATTCTTCTTTCACAACAAAGTTGTATACAAACCCACTCACATTTGTTGGTATTTTTAATCTGGATTTGCCAGATGAAGCTATTTATCAATATCAGTTTGAACTTCAAATTTAAACAACTGAACACTAAGACACAAGTTTATTCAAAAATGACCTGCACTTGGGCACTAAGCAGCACAAATTAATTATTTTAGTTTATTGCTACTAGCTTGCACAGTTAAAATTTTCAGGCTTGAACCATGCATTAGGGAAGGTAACTAAATGACACTGTAAAAAAGTTCAGGTTTTTTGAATGCTCTAATCAGTAAATGCTAGCTCATCTTAAAGATAGACAAGTTGAGAAGACTCAGAAATAGAAAGTTAGTTTCATCTTAGGTTTAAATCCTGAAAAAGAAAAGCTACCATACCTCTCCATTCAGATAGTACTCAATCCAAGGTGAGTGCCTTAGCTCATGCCATAGTATTTTTAAAGTGGAGGATAATGACTCAATACCTTCCATATTCTATGCAACAGTACCAAATATCACATCTGGTCAAACAGCAAGAGTTCAGAAAGAAGAAACCACCAATAGGCAAAA
>VWZG01004209.1:467251-563696 GCA_013396735.1 Grallaria varia | reverse complement strand
AAAAAAAAAAAAAAAAAAGTAACTGACAACAGCAGAACATCAACCCCAACAATTTATTCAATTATGTAACATTCCAATCCATCAGGTTTGTCAGGTTTGGGTTTTTTTTCCAAAGCTATCATAAAGGATGCATCTTTTTAAGATCACTACAAATTAATCTAATTATGTTTTGACATATTGGCTGCAACTCTATGTCATGTAAGAAGTTATTGCAGCAACTGAAAAGATTAGAGCCTGCCCCTCCTTTTCCCCTCACTGGGAAGATGTAACTACAATGAGGTTTCCCCTCAGTCTTCTCCAGTCTGAACAGACCAAGTGCCCTCAGTCTCTCCTCATACAGCTTCCCCTTAAGGCCCTTCACCATCTTCCTGCCCTCCTTTGGACACTCTCTAAGAGCTTAATATCTTTCTTATATTGCAGTGACCAAAATTGCAAACAATATTCAAGGTGAGGCCACCCCAGTGCAGAGAAGAGCGGGACAATCCCCTCCCTCGACTGGCTGGTGATGCTTTGCCTCATACCCCCATGGTTGGCCCTCCTGGCTGCCAGGGCACTGCTGACAGATTCAACTTGCCATGGACCAGGACCCCCAGGTCCCTTCCCACGGCACTGCTTTCCAGTATCTCATTCCCCAGTCTCTATGAATATCCAGTGTTGCCCCATCCCAGGTGCAGAATCCGGCACTTCCCCTTGTTGATCTCTATATGGTTGGTGATTGCCCAGTTCTGTAATTTGACAAGTCCTTCCTGCCTTCGAGGGAATCAACAGCTCCTCCCAGTTTTGTGTTGTCTGCAAACTTGCTTAGTATCCCTTTCAGTGCTGCATCCAAGTGATTTATGAAGATGCTGAAGAGCATGGTGGAGCCCTGTGGAACCCCACTAGCGACAGGTCACCAGTCTGATGTTACCCCATTTACTGTTACCCTCTGTGCTTGATCCCTGAGGAAACTGCTCACCCCACACATGATGTGTTTATCCAGCTGTCCTGGACATTTTGTCCAGAAGGATCCTGCGAGAGACAGTATCAAAAGCTTTACTGAAATCCAAAAAAAATGACATCAGCTGGCTTCCCTTGATCAGCCAGGTGCGTTACCTTGTCATAAAAGGAAAGGAGGACTTTCCTCTCATGAAGCCATGCTGGCTGTGACCAATGACTGCATTGTCTTTCAGGTGTTTTTCAATATTTCCCAGAATAATCTCCTCCATAACTTTACCAGGCACTGAAGTGAGACTGACAGGCCTGTAGTTTCCAGGGTCCTCCTTCTTACCCTTCTTGAAATTCGGGACATTTGCCAGCTTCCAGTCAGCTGGGACCTCTCCAGAAGGAATTGTGAAAATGAAGGGCATTATTTTATATACCTTTGTCTAACATTCAAATTTGCCTGTGACATTCCTGGAATTCTTCATGTCTTTTTAGAAAAAAGACCAATCGGACTGTTACCTCTGAGGATCTTCTGGTATGAGGCTTTATTTCCTCATGCTCTCTCCCACTTCACATGGAATTTTTTTCCTACTTATCTGTAAACACCACCACTCTTCTTGACAAACCCCAAGTCTGAAAGCAAGGAATGAGAGCAAGGGTCCCAAAGACATCAGAATAATGGGACAGAAACAGAGGCAGTTCTCCAGTGACTGCTAGCGTTTCTTCCAGAAACCTGCAGAGCTGCCAGACAAGTATTAAAGCTGCTCTACCATTCCAAAAGCAACCCCGGCCTCCTTCAAACACCAAGCTAAGATACAATGAACCAAATCAAGTGCTGCACATGCCTTATGGTGTAACGGAAACCTTAATTGAAAGTTTTTATCATAGTACTGCATGACATCTGAATGCACCTGGAAGGATTTAAATACATACATAATACTGCCAATTTACAGCTATTCTTACTTTCTTGTCTTGATGACGCACGTCATAAAAAATTATTCTAAAGCTTTTAAAAGCAAAGTACCTCGTGTTCTTAGAGCCATAATATTTGAGATAAAGCATGTAAGAATTTCAGCTTTTTCAAAAAAAAAAAAAGTGATTTCATAGCAGTGTTTAAACAACCTTTTGGGTATTACACTTAAAATGATGGAAAATGTAACAAGGCTACCTGGGCTCCAACCTTTTTTTCTGCCTCATCCCCTTTCTTCTTTTCACATTGCTCTCAAGTTACGTAATTACATACAGAGACACTATAAGTGCTTTAGAAGAGACTCAAAGCCACTTTACAGCTTGCCCATGCATAGAAAATCCCAAAGTAAGTGCCTGCACCAAATAACATTACAATGTATTTGTCAAAATATTTTACACTCCTGTACTGCAATATGAAGCCTTGCACATGACATAGGAGAATCCCAAGTCTGGGTATGTGCTGGGTACAGACCAGATAGGAAGCAGTTTTGCAGGAAAGGAGGCAGGAGTCTTGTGGATAAGTAGCTGAAAACAGGTCAGCAGTGTGCCCTTGTGTTGTATTAAGCCAACTGCACCCTGGTTTGAGTTAACAAAAGCATATCCTGCAGACTGAAAGTAGTAATCATCTGTCTTTATTTGGCATGAGAAACTGCATCTGGAATACTGTGCCTAGTCTGGGGGTCCCCAATACAATAAAAACATTGTCATACTGGAGTAAGTTCAGTGGGAAGTTACCAAGGTACTGGAGCACAGCAAGCATGAGGGTAAGAGAACTGACCATGTTGCATGTTAAGAGCTGGTGGGGGGGGGGGAAATCTGATTGCTGTCAATTTCTAATATGAGGGTATAAATAAGATAGAGCTAGACTGTAAGGTTAGGGAAGTGGGCAGTTCTAAATCAAGTGGTAATGGACACAATCTGTGATAAGTGAAATTCTTACTAGAAGGGGGTGAGGAGGGATGACAACACTCACAAAGATAACTTCTTTCATATTTGTAAACAATATTAATTAAAGCAACCTACAAGATGTAATTATTTAGCACCTGTGCAAATGGCTCCAAAATTAAATTAGATTTCCTTTAATTTGCCAAGTACATTATTAAATATATGAAAGAGGGAAGAAAAGTGTTTTTTTTTCAAAGGTATTTGAAACAACTTTTATGTTGAACATTCTTTCAGTTCATCCACAGTGGCCAGACTGTGTGAAAAAAGAAGCCCAAATAAGATCAGTGACAGATGAACACAAAAGGAAAAAGGCATGAAGAAAACAGTAGGCCAAGATAAGCTTAATAATTCTTCACTGCTTAATAACTCCCTTGAGGATTATTTCACAAATTTTGAAAAAACAGGGGTATGACTGACTACAGTAAGTCCTAGGTTGTCCATAAATTCCCTTTAAATCAGATTAGTTATCATATCATTTACAACAACAAAACACTGACTGTTCCTTTTCCTCATAATGAGCACGTTATGTTGGAATTTTTGACCAAGAATGCTATCCCTGAGAATTACTTCTCTGGGGAGAAACCAAGTAGAAATTTGTTTTGACAAAGCTATTTATAACACACCAGTTTGTGGGCATCTGCTACAAGTATTACTTTATTTATCTAATCTCTTTCTCACCTGTTTTACTGGAGCACATACAGACTTACACTGTGTAAGAGAATGAGCATTAAGCTACCACTGATTGTATACTTGGAGCAAAGGCCTTATGTGAGTGCCATAAACAGAACTAATCCAGCAACTACTCAGCAGAAAATCTTCATTCACTTCCTGGGAACAGTTCAATATGGCTGTTGCACTTGCAATTTATAAGTATCACTTTTACCTTTAAATAATACTAGACAGGCTTTTTTTGTATTGGTTTGGGGGTTTGGGCTTCTTGTTGTGGGGTTTTTTAGTTTCTGTTTTGCTATGGTTTGGCTTGGGGTTTTTAAAAATTTTTTTTCCAAATTTTATTATTTTTAAAGACATACAACCTAAGAAGGGATCTGGCTGCCTAAAATAAGCAATTCAGGAAGCAGTGACAAGAAACAGACAATCTCCATAAGAGTCTGCTGTCTGCCTAACTAAACAAAATACAGGGCTGCATTTGTATACAGACAATCAGCTACCACATACAGCTGCAGCCTGTATGGAAATTAAGTCAATCTTTGCCTTCCCACCTGCCATTAACTCATGCAGAATCACTTTTTGTTTTTTTTCCAAACTTACACAGTGTGGCTGATATCATTCAGCTGATTATTCCCATCCTCAAGTGCAGGACTAAAAGGTTCACATCGTTTCCATCCATCTTCTGTTTTAACCCATCTCCATCCAGGGGATCTCCAGTCTTGACCCAAAAATGGCATGGTTTCTCTATAAGCAGCAAGAAGACATTCTTAATGTATTATTTATTAATAAAAGTTGCAAAACTTCTTGCCATTATTTCAGTTTTCTCTTTAACCTTAAAAAAAATATTACCATGATGACAGTTCTCTGTAGAGCATCCTTTTAAGAAATAGATTAAAGAATAAAAATGTATTTAAATCACTTAATCTCATTCTTCATGTCTTTCAGCATTTATTAGATCAAGACAGGTTTCCTAGTTCTTTAGAGAACAAGGAAAAGAATCATGGTAGTCCAGGAAAGGAATGATTCAAAAAAAACAAAAACAAAAAAAGCAAAATTGTATCCTGTGTAATCTGCTCTGCCATGATCAAAGAGATTACTGATTTTTATACATGACTAATAAACAACTGCTTAAAGAGATTGACAGCCCACAAAATCAATGTTGCTCCTTTTACTTTTTCTAAGACTTATAAATCCTGAGTTTGTGCTACACTCCGTAGTGATGTTTCAGTAAGGGAATTTTCATTTTCACAAACATTTTTCCNGCCATAAACAGAACTAATCCAGCAACTACTCAGCAGAAAATCTTCATTCACTTCCTGGGAACAGTTCAATATGGCTGTTGCACTTGCAATTTATAAGTATCACTTTTACCTTTAAATAATACTAGACAGGCTTTTTTTGTATTGGTTTGGGGGTTTGGGCTTCTTGTTGTGGGGTTTTTTAGTTTCTGTTTTGCTATGGTTTGGCTTGGGGTTTTTAAAAATTTTTTTTCCAAATTTTATTATTTTTAAAGACATACAACCTAAGAAGGGATCTGGCTGCCTAAAATAAGCAATTCAGGAAGCAGTGACAAGAAACAGACAATCTCCATAAGAGTCTGCTGTCTGCCTAACTAAACAAAATACAGGGCTGCATTTGTATACAGACAATCAGCTACCACATACAGCTGCAGTCTGTATGGAAATTAAGTCAATCTTTGCCTTCCCACCTGCCATTAACTCATGCAGAATCACTTTTTGTTTTTTTTCCAAACTTACACAGTGTGGCTGATATCATTCAGCTGATTATTCCCATCCTCAAGTGCAGGACTAAAAGGTTCACATCGTTTCCATCCATCTTCTGTTTTAACCCATCTCCATCCAGGGGATCTCCAGTCTTGACCCAAAAATGGCATGGTTTCTCTATAAGCAGCAAGAAGACATTCTTAATGTATTATTTATTAATAAAAGTTGCAAAACTTCTTGCCATTATTTCAGTTTTCTCTTTAACCTTAAAAAAAATATTACCATGATGACAGTTCTCTGTAGAGCATCCTTTTAAGAAATAGATTAAAGAATAAAAATGTATTTAAATCACTTAATCTCATTCTTCATGTCTTTCAGCATTTATTAGATCAAGACAGGTTTCCTAGTTCTTTAGAGAACAAGGAAAAGAATCATGGTAGTCCAGGAAAGGAATGATTCAAAAAAAACAAAAACAAAAAAAGCAAAATTGTATCCTGTGTAATCTGCTCTGCCATGATCAAAGAGATTACTGATTTTTATACATGACTAATAAACAACTGCTTAAAGAGATTGACAGCCCACAAAATCAATGTTGCTCCTTTTACTTTTTCTAAGACTTATAAATCCTGAGTTTGTGCTACACTCCGTAGTGATGTTTCAGTAAGGGAATTTTCATTTTCACAAACATTTTTCCAGTTGTTGGTGTCACTTCCCATACCAGGCTATTAGCCAGATACCAGGACAAAAGGAGACTGCAACATAAGGTCCATTCTGACACATCTCTCAAAGTTCCTACAAATAGATGCCAAGCCATCACAGATACAACATTCCGCTGTTTTTCAAAAGTGAGATTCACTTCTGACACATTAAGAATGTGAACAAAGAAGGCTTCTACACTTCGAAGACCATGACCTTGCCAGCTTTTGCCTTCTTCTTGCTATTCATCACACAAACATGTTGCTCCTTAGTTTAACAAGGGATTTCACATGCAGGCTATAGGGGGAAGACAACATTATCATATTTGAAACGCATGTTAACATATAATATCAACAGCTTTGGTCCTAAGAAGTATGCATTTCCTAATACTTTTCCAACTTGAAAATATATTAGGCCATATCAATGAAGCATCACTATGAATTTGTTTATTCATTTGCACTCTTGACCAGCATCTGCCTGACGTTTTAGTGAGAACAGGAGAGGGCACAGACAAATAAAAAGCCAAAAGAAATACAAACTGAATGAGCCAATTGAGTTTTTCTTTAATTAAAAATCTGTACACCATGCAAAACAGAGTGCACTCTCTAGACCTCAGCATTGACTAAAGTCCCCTTCCTACTCATAACTCAGCCTTCCTGTGCACTTAACGAGAACCTTTTCCAAAATTTACCACAACCTTTCCCCCAGTCACCACAACCTCTATTCATGCCTATCTGCTTTTCCAATCCTTGTATTACTTCCTAGGAGTAATATGAACCACAACACACCTTTTTTTTCCCCCCCAAGGTGTTTGGAATTCCCCTTGCATTGATTGAAATGTCTTTATCACAGAATGGTTTGGGCTGGAAGGGATCTTAAACATCACCTAGTTCCAACCCCCCTGCCATGGGTACAGATGCCTTCCACTAAACCAGGTTACTCAAAGCCCCATCCACCTTCGGCTTCAACACTGGCATGGACGAGACACTCACCACTTCTCTAGGCAACCTGTACCAGCACGTCATCACCCTCACAGTAAAGAATTTCTCACTAAAACCTAACCTAAACTGACCCTCTTTCAGTTTGATGCCATTCCCCCTGGTCCTGTCACTACATGCCCTTGTAATAGTGCCTCTCCAGCTTTCTTGTAGCCCCCACTTTAAGTACTGGAAGCATGCTCTAAAGGTCTCCTCAGGGCCTTCTCTTCTCCTGGCTGAACAATCCCACCTCTCTCAGCCTCTGATCATCTTCATGCTCTCCTCTAGACTCACTCTAACAGGCTGACATCCTTCTTGTCTAGGGGGCCCCAGAGCTTGATGCAACACTGCAGATGGCATATCAGGAGAGTGGAGTAGAGGTGCAGAAACATCTTCCCTGACCTGCTGGCCACACTTCTTTTGATGCAGCTCAGGACACATTGGCTTTCTGGGCTGCCAGTGCACATTTCTGGCTCATGTTGAGTTTCCTGCCAACCAACACCCCTGAGTGCCTCTCGTCACGGCTGTTCTCAATCCAGTCTCCACCCAGCCTGTATCTGTGCTTGGGGATTACCACACCCAGGTGCAGGACCTTTGCCTTGTTGAACTTGATGAGGTTCACAAAGGACCACTTCTGGCCTGTTGCGGTTCTTCAGAATGACATCCCTTCCCTCCAGCATGTCAGCTGCACCATGCACCTTTGTGCCATCCACAAACATGCTGAGAATGCACACAATCCCACTGTCCATGTCCCTGACAAAGTTGTTAAACAGTGCCAGTCCCAATACCAACCTCTGAGGAATGTCACTCATCACTGGTCTCACACGAGCCATTGACTCCAACAATTTGAGTGTGACCATCCAGCCAGTTCCTTATCTACCTATCAAATCCATGCCTCTCCACTTTAGAGGCAAGGAAGTTGTACAGGACAGTGCCAAACACCTTCCACAAGTTCCAGCAGATGACATCAGTTGCTCTTCCCTCACGCACCAGTGCCGTAACTCTACATTTGAAGGCCATCAAACTTGTCAGGCAGGATTTTCCCTTAGCAAAGCCATGCTGGCTCCCATCCTCCCACACCCCTACTGAGACTCACATACCCCTACTGAGACCCCCACACCCCACTCCTCCAGGCAGGCTCCACTCCCCTCAGTCCTGGCCCTCACCCCAGGCCCATCTGCCCATCCTGACTCTTAACAGCTGGTCCCGAACTCCTTCAGCTACACACGCCCCTAAGAACCAGTCCCCAGTCCCTCAAGCCACGACTGCCCACGTTCATCCCCAAAGCCCCTGGCCAGCGGTGCTCACACACACACCCCGCACTCCCTCCCGGGGGGGAGGAGGGAGGGGCGAAGGTTTCCCCGCACTCACCTCCCGCAGCGCCGCTCCCGCCCGGCGCTCGGAGCGGGCCTGCCGCTGTTGCCGGAAGTACCATGGGCCGCGCTGGCCACGCCACCTCCGCGCTGATTGGCCGCCGCCCGCCGCGCTTGTTGCTACCCGGCAGCGCGCGCCGCCATTGGCGGAGGGGCGGGCCCGGGGCGGCCCGCGCGCCTCACGTGACAGGGGGCGCGGGGCGCACGTGCCAATGTTTTGGTCGGCGCGGGGCGGGGCGTGGCCGGGGTGACACCCACCCGTGTAACACCCACCCCAGTGTGACCCCTCCCGGTGTGACCCAATGTGAGACCCCGAGTGACCCCCACCCCAGTGTAACCCCCCGCGGTGTGACCCAGCGTGACACTCAAACCCCTCCGCCCCATTATGCCTGGTGTGACTTCGTCCCCACTGTGACCGCCTCAGCATGACCCCCGCTGTGTGACTAGTATGGCCCAGTGTGACCCTCCCAGTGTGACCCCCCCAGTGGGTCCCAGTGTGCCCTGGGTGTGCTGGTGTGCCTGGAAAACCAAGCTTATTTGTCTTCACCTAAAATCAGGCCGTTTGCCTTGTATGAATGTGGAGAAAATTGTAAAATAGAAAGTCAAGATGATAAAAATAAAATTAGAATTATGTTTTCAAACACGGTAATCAGTCTTAAATTTTGTGCAGTAGAACAAGGGTTTGATTTTTAACTATTTAAATGCTTGGGATCCAGTATACAGCAATTACTGCAACTTGTCCCCACCTGGAAATATTCCCTAATCCTTTTGCCAGTCTTAAGAAACTGGAGATTTTGAACTTGTAAGACAATTTCACTGTTATTAGAGCACAGAATTTGGGAAAGGCTCAGATTGGAAGGGCTTCTTTTCTGTCTTTGGTCTTGAAAAAATTTCGTGAGTAGTTATTTTTGGCCTGGATTTCATTGTGTTCTCAGTATGTCACTTTTAATAATTAAACTACTGCCTCAGAGATAGGATTCGTCTCCTGTCATGAAGAGAGAATAAAAATTGCAATACCCCAATCTTCTTCAGGACCCTGTTGTCCTGACACAAATGCAGCCGTGGCAAAGATGCTGCCTTTGCACAGCACAAGGTTAAAGGCCATGGCCTGATTGAAAAGAATGTGAGTCATTATCAACAAGCCTACAACACTACTCTGCCAGGAACTTGTAAAGCTCCTTGTCCAGCCCATGAAAGGGTCTTCTTTGCTCTTTGGCACCTAGATCTACAAAATTTCTTCATAATGTGGAAAAAATCCTGTTGTCTCTAGGTTCCTTCTATAGTTTCTCTCTGTCTTTTGAAGTATCCTCTGGTGTGAAGACACACACTACATGCCCTAGTAAAAAAACCCTCTCCGGTTATCCTGTAAGGCCCTTTCAGGCAGTGGAAGGTGTAAAAGGTCTCCTTGGAGGCCTAGCTGAACAATCCCAACTCCCTCAGCCCATTTCATGGCAGTGGTGAAGAGCTCCAGCCCTGTGACCATTTTCATGGCCCTTCCCTGGACTCGCGGCATGTTCTTCTCCTGCTGGGGTTCCCAGAGCTGGATGCAGCATTCCAGGCGGGGTCTCATGAGGATGGAGCAGAGGGGCAGAACCACCTCCCTCAACCTGCCGGTCACAGCTGCTGGTATCGAGCCCATCTAGGGGATGGTTCTCTGGGTTAATACCTCACACTTTAGGAGTGGAAAGGATATGCAATAGGGAAGGATGAAAGAGGAAGCTGTGTGTTCCTCTGGCTTTTTTCTTTTCTTCTGGTGTAGGTTCTAGAAGGACGAGGATAAGTGTGCCTTCCCAGCTTGGGTGGTCACACTTTTTGACTGTGCTTCAAATTTAATAAAGTTATTAATAGCTGAGGTACATAAGTAATTGGTTTTTCCATGACAACTCTCTTTCCTGCATATTCACTGCTATTCATGCCTAGCTATTACAATATTTCACCTGCTGGCTTCAGCGTATTTTTATTAATTATACAATAGAGGGAGCTGAAAGAATGTGATTTTTTTTATTTTTATTTTAGCACAGAGCCACTTGTTATAAGACTCTGTGTATATGTGGCTTCATCCCAAGTGTCTAAAAATCTTGTGATTATTCAACAAGCAGATGTAAAGTGGCCATTGCCCGCAGTTAGTACTGAGCCATCCTCTCTTTCAAGTGTAATTCTGTATCTCTAAACTCTATAACCAAAATAGTTTTGTCACTTAGTGTTTATTGGGTAATTTTGTTGTTTAATGTTTATACATGTCCATCTGCCTTTTTTTAAAAATGAAATATTATAAATTTTCAAATAAGGAAATTTAGAGATATTTCCCGTGTATAGAATAGTTTCTATCTTGATAGTCCAAGCTCCTGCCTATAAAAAATTCATCTAAGACTGAGAAATTTATTTTAAAATATTTTTTATTCATTGCAAGTACATATCTTTGTTAAAAATGTGCAAAAGAAAAGATGTTGTTCACTTAGGGGGGATTTAAAACTGTAAAATAAAATAATAGGATTTGGAAGCTTTTAAGACTATTCTAATCAAAGAGTAGCTCAAGCAGTTCTTGAATAATTTAATAACGATTGACACCATTCCGTTTCAGATATTTTTCATAAAGTTCTATGGTAATTCTCTTGTTCAGCTGTCACAGTCCTCTCTTATGTTTCATTTAGTACTAAAACAGTTTAAACCTTCACAGTGGAAACCAAACAACCTGGTCTGCAGTGTGACTGCTAGTGCTTTTGGTTATTTTAGAGTGATGTAAAGCGAAATTGCATCAAACCCAGATGGGTTTTGCAATTGGGATAGTTACCCTTATTGCTGATTGCAGGTCCATACGAGTAGCACAGATGAGACACTAGATCCTTGCCACGTTAAATTCGGAGACCTAGATAAAAGGGTAAATTTCATCTTTCCCATTTCTTTGCTACTAAATTACTTACATTATGATTTCTATTTAATAATACACAGCAAAGGTGAATTCTCTAAATGAGTTTGCGCTGATGGAAAGCCAAGCTATTTTGCCTTTAAGTTACTTTGCTTGCAAGAGCTGAGACACATTATTAAAAGCAAAATGAATGGTGTTATTTGGTGTGGCTTAGAATAACCTCATGGAGAAGGTAAATCAATATTCATATTTCCTTAACTACCTGGTTTGGAAATATGCATTATGTTTATAGGAATCACTTTCAATTTTTTCTTAGAAATCATCTGAAAATGAGGGTTGTGTTACATGCAAATGGCCTTCTTTCCTTTGGGAGAGTAATTTTCATTTTGCTGAGTAATCTCTATACATATTTCAAAGAACAGAACAGTACTGCCAAAGAGCACCATATCCTGATTCAGTTACTTAGCAACATTTAATGCTAACAGAAAGAAACAGGAAAGTGATGCAGGAGCAATAAAATCATTAGACAGCAGAAGGGAGCTCATGGAAATAATGAAGACAAAACTCGTTTTATAAGTATCATGAAAATGGAAACAAACACGTAATCCAAGAGGTTGGCCTTTTTCCAAGGAGCCAGTTGCTTATAGTTTCATTTTTTTCAGGAAAACTCATAACCTGTTAAAAAAAAAAGCAAATCTTGGACAAAAGCCTCAAATATCACTTAATATGTGATTTTCAGTGTCTTACACAGCTCTTCAGAAGCTTCTTTTGCAGTTGATGGGGTTTTTTTTCCCTAAGTATTTGTTATCAGTACTGCCGAAACAAGAGGTTATGCTGCTGCTCTTCCTTCAGTAGGTTTATTACTCTCCTCAATATGAGACAGTAACTATTTAAGTGTGTTAGGGAAACCATGGGTGCCTAAGACAGCATTGCCCTTCCTGAAGGCTTGGTGGCTGGGAGTCAGGACCACCCCAGCAACGGCGCAGCTCGTGGCAGGCGCTTCCCTCCTGGGAAAAGTGGAGAGAGGCTCCTGACAGCACCAGGGAGAACCAGACTGGCCTGTCCATTCCTGCTGAACTGGCCCCTGCCAACACCTGCAGAGCGGCTTCCCAGCTTGACCTTGGACCTGCCTCGCCACTTACCTGATGATCTGGACTCTTGGTTGAATCTGGCCATCCTCTGCTTGCCCTATCCAGAGAAGCCCCAGCATCCCTCTCAGCTCTCCAGTCTGCAAGGATGTAATGTCATCAGACAAATTGCTCTCCAAAGACCACAGGGAATGGAAAGACTTTATGAACAGAAACATTTTACAGGAGCTTTGTGAAAAAAGAATTCACAGATATACAGTAGGTCATTAATAACTACATTTAGAGAAGCAATTGTTGTCAGCAAATCAATGTTCGTTGCAGAATTTTAATATGAAATGTCTTTTCTTGTATAATAATTTGCTGTTGAATGTTGGTTGGAATAAACACTACATAGCATAGGGCAAAGAATTTTGAAAACTAATAATTATTCTAGAGAAAAATCAGTAACAGTTTGCTGGGAAATAACATAAGGGAGAAATAGAGCAGTTTCAGTGTGGCAGTAAAAACCATGATTTTAGATAACTCCAGAGAAACAATCTGAAAAACAGCATGTATCATATCTTGAAACAAATCTTTAATTGAAAATGCTGGGGCACCAACAGAAATTACACCATTTGATCAATGACAAGCTGGATACTGCCACTAACTCGTTCGCTATGGGGGAAAAGTGAGGTCAATACTGAGGAGAAGAAATGTTCATTTTTCAAGAAACATGACTTGCCTATATTAGAGAAAGATAACTAAGAAGGAAAATGAATTATTTTAGGGATCTGCAGCATGGGGTGGAATTTCATGGCAATCCAAGCTATATAAATTGGTATTATCAAAGTGAGGTACATTGCTTTTATGCTAAGGATGGCAAGAGGTTTTCTAACCTTTTTAAAACCTTTAATTAGAATAAACCCCAATTTTTAGAAGCAAACTTCACATATTGGTATGTTACCGTCTGTTTTCATTATATTTGTTATGCATCAAGAGTACTATAAATTGATTCGGATTATGGGTTTCAAATATGTTCCAAAGAGAAAGTGATTACTGCAGCAAATCTGGGGACATCCAGCTCCAGGAAAAAATGGATTCAAACTGAAGACAATGTTGCAATAATTAAAATAAATATAAAATTAATTTGTAAATGAGAAGGTATCTAACTGTTAAAGGAGAGAAATTCTCTCCTCTTTTTCTCTCTTACTTCTCTCAGCTTTTCTTGTAGGAAGAATTGGAACAAAGAAATCTAATTTTACAGAGAAGCTTAGTATAAGAAGGGGCTATATGATATAGTTGAATCTGACTACAGAGAACTGAATGCAAACTACTAGAGGTACTGAGAGGGATAAGAAAAGAATTAAACTATTAGTCTGGCGTTCTACAAAATAACATGCATTGGTGTTTACTAAAACGCTCTGCTAAAGGAGATGGCTAGCAGAACTGGTCATTGCAAAGGGTAAATTTCCAGAGGAAGACAAAGGTAGAGAAAAATAAGGGTTAAAAGAGAAAGAATGATAACTAGAGTGTTTAGAGAAATTAGATGTTCATCAGTTTGGCTGGACCTGATAAATTGAGTTACTTAGACAGTAAGCAATCTTAGAGATACTAGCTATGTAGAAAACATATAGAGGATTGGAGATGTGTGACAGAACTGCAAAAGGGCAAATACAATGCCTATTTTTAAAAAAGGAAAAACAGACACGATCAATTATAATCTGTAAACTTAGCTTCTGGTGCAAAAATCTGATACTAACATGATCTCTTTAGTGATCTGGAATAAAGAATAAAGCCTATGTGTGTTAAATTGGTTGATGGTAGGAAACTGGCAGAATGTGCAAAAATATGCTAGGAATTATCAATTACCTTGGAGTAGTGGTCTGAAGCACAGAATGGAATTCCCTACAGACCTTTTGTATATCTACACACAATGAACACATCTGTCTGTGGTGTGCTTCTGTCCCATTTAGCTATGCCTGTGATATAACCATGGTTTAATGGAGTTGAATAAAACCAAACTCAATTACCAGTGTTATCAGCAACTGCCTTTATCTCAACAGCAGAAGCTGTGTTTGATATAACAGTAGCATTATATGGATAAAGCTGACCAGTGAAGAAATAAAAAAGAAAGCATATTGAAAGAAAAAAACACAAAAACCAACCCTGAAGTTTCCTTAGCTTTTTGGTATGCTTTTTTATAAAGGTGAAACACCCATAAATAATAACTGTTAGTCAATTTATGTTGTGATTTTTGGAAGTCTGAGAACCGAATCAGGCTTTCTGATTTATCAAAATTTTAATGGAAACCAACAAACACATTTAATCTAAGTCTTTCGTCTACATGGCATGCAGAATCTTAACTTTAGTAATTAAGGTTAAAAATAATTATATTCTTGCTTTACACTTACACTCACTTTAGCTCAGTGGTATCAAGGAAATGTGCTTCTGGCTTACTAAGCTCCAGGTTTCTTTCTGAAGTGAACTGAATCTGCATCTTGTACAATAAAAAGAAAAGGTCTTGCACAATAAAAATTCTGATTGAAGACCATTAAAGACAAAGTGCCTTTCCACAGCAGACTCCAGAGAAATCTCTAAAACAAGCAGACCACTTTCTTAATTCAACTACTTTGATACTATACCTATGTTATTTTTCAGAACTGGAAATCTTCTACTCTTACTGTGATTTTTCTCTAGTAGATTTTGCATGTTGAATTGATTATTTAATTTCTTGAGGTTTTGGTAGTTTTCAGTTTCCATGTCTTAAGTTCAAGCAATTTTTGACAATGTGAAGGGGAGGATGAGGCTGGAATGAGATAGTGGCACAAGGAGGAAAAGGAGATGCTGAAATAAAATCAGAACCTCCTTTCTCAGGAGGTTCTAAGTTATGATGGCTTTCACTTCAAAGCCCTTGTTCACTCCTGAGCTTGGACTATTCAGGGCTTTGGAGAGAGGGAGCCAATGTCATATTTAAAATGCGTCCCCCTCAGCAGCTGGAAGTTAGTGTTTTTATCTAGTTTTTGTGCACATGTAAGCTTGCCTACTAGACTTTTTTTGAGACATAAATTTTGGTTATAAATAACCCAGTGCTGTTTGTTTTCAATTTGCAGTGCTCCTGAATGAGAGTGGCACCAATGGATAGCCAATCTGACCCAGAGATGAAACAACAAGGAAGATGGAAAAGCCTTGAGTCGTTAAGGTGTTGGAATAGTGAGTTTAGAATAATTTTATCTTTTCTTGGAAAGATGCAAATATAAGTATTTCTAATGAACAAAACAAAAACCTCTATAATTTATGCTCCGTATATTGTCTATTTACAACTAATTTAACTACTCAAAAATCTATCAGAGATTAACACACAATCAGTAATTCTATACCTCATTATTAGTAGTGCTCATGATTTCTAATCCAATGTTATCTGTGGTAGTAAAAAGTTCCCTTTGGAAGTACTAAACAGAAGTCTGAAAAAGTAATGTATTTTGTGAAACAGGTGCAAAATATACTTTTATGATTGTTATCCATAGTCTTGCTCACGATGTAATTATAATCACATTTTCTACCAAAGAATCCATTTTTTTTTTTTTAATGTGAGTTTCTCCAGTAAACTTTGTAGGTTGGACTTCCCGCATTTGGTTATTTGTTCTTTGTTTACTGTATTAATATGAACACCACTTTGTATGACAGCCTTTCTTAAGTATCATCCAAGCCCCGGGGGAATCAAGGAGGATTTTGACCTTTATTTCACAGGAAATGAATCAGGCTTGTTTGTACAGAAGAAAAGCAACTGTATATATGCAACTACAGTTCTAAACTTTATAGTTAAATTCAATGCCAGTGTAGTACTAAAAACAGTCCTGAAGAAGCTGTGCAGATTTCAGGTTCATTGCCTTGGTGGTTATTGTGGGTGATGGTTTGGGTTTTTTTGCCTGATAAGAAAGAAGAAATAAAAGCAGCATTATTCAGAGTCACAAATAGATTTCTGCATAGTTCTTGGGACCATTCTATTACACAGAGCAAAACTACATGGCAGTCCATTTATCCAATTCTCAGCAAGGTCTGAGTGTACATTTTTTCACATTTTTTTAAAACTTTTGTTATGATTTTATAGGTATCTTAAATATAAAATCTATGGACACGGAGAGGAATTTTTAGAAAACAGTTAAGGGCCTTCTGCATAACAACATCCTTTTTTTTTTTTTCTGGTACATTTTGATAGAAAAAGGAGGATTGCCATTAAACTAAGCAGTCATTTTCAGAAGAACATAAGGCTAGAAGACACATAGATTTTATTCATATATTATTTGAACATAAGCAATATGCAAAGAATTAAATAATTTTAAAACCTATTAAGATATAACTGCCTCATTAACACACATATTAGACAGAGAAACAGCAGGAAGGGAGCAATGTGCCTTTCAAGTTGGAAATTTATGTTAACAAATACCAATAAACAATGTGAAAAGTTTTGCTGATAGCATTGGGATTGCTATTTAGGCTGACATTATATAGCCAGGTGTACAGTTATCCCACCAGCTAGAGGCGAGAATCACTTGATGTTTTTTTCTCCTGCAAGCACCCTAGTTAAATGAACATAACATTTAATGCAGCAATGATTGCCTGTCCATACCCAAATTATGACTAAATGTCTTTTAAACTCTGAGAATGGAACAGGAACCACATTTCACTAATTATCCTTTTTTTTTTTTTTTTTCCCTTCAATTTCTTTTGCTTCTGTCTTCCTACTTTGACTTGCTGAGTCTCAGTGTACATCCCACCCTGCGCCTTGGTAGCAAAGCAAAGAATTTGCACTCACACAGCAGACAACTGTGGGCTGGTGGTCTACCTCCTTTCCCTGAGTCTGTGAGTTCTGTGGAGGCTTTTGTTCCTCCCAGTCCTCACCTGAGAAAAAGGGTGCCCTGAACCTCCCCACACTGTGCCCATTTTGGTGGTTTGGTGGTGTTTAGCCTCTAGATCATCCTGTGGGCTCTTTGAGAAAACAAATTGGTACCTAATGAGTTCATCTACACTGTCATACAGTGTGGGAGGTTAGCAGTCCCTCTGAATCACTAGCAGTAGGTCTTTGGGATAAACCGGAATTTAGAGCACTGAAAAGGACAGTAAAGACATAGCCAACCTGTTTAAAGATGCTGCTAATTTGTTTAAAGATGGCCCAGTCAGTTCCTTTATATTCTATGATTTCTATAAAGGTCCAGTTCTGTGATGTCACCAGTTGTGAAAACTGCTGACACTGAAGGAGTTTGGTCTAGCTAATGGCAGAGGGCTTGCACCCTGTAGAATTCTGTCCAATGGGATCTTTATCACATTTGAATCAATATGCTGAAAAGAACATATTTATGATTGTACTTGCAATTAATTGCTGCTGTTAACCTCTATCCTTGTATTAATTCTTCTGCTGGTTTAAAAGTAAACCGGCAGGAGAAATGAACCCAACTCAAAAGAGTTTAGAAGTCAGAACTACAATTTAATAAAACGATTACAATGGATACACTGATACAAAGGAAAATTGTTTTTAGCCCACAAAACCCAGTTGTACAACCCAGCCCCCTGGGGCACAAACAGTATGGTGCCCACCAGTCCCTCTGCTGAGCACCACATGGTCCCCCTGAGTCCAAAGCAAAACAAAAAGGAAAACGTGTTTTCCTTCCAGAAGGTTGGTGGTCGCAGTCTGGTCGAGAGTGGTAGTTGCAGTCCTGTTGAGGTTCTGGTCCTTCTCTTGATCTGATGAGTGAATGCCCCCAGTTCCCAAACCCCAAGCTTATATATGCTTGGGTTCAGATGGGAACGTCCAGTACCTCCCCCAGGGTGACGGGTTTCGCAATGGGCAATTTAGTCAGCAAGTCCCAGAATATCTTGGTCTATTTGATGGCCCATTAGCAGACATGACCCCTCAGGTTGGTTATGAAAAGTGCTAATGACTCCTGGAGGGGAGTTATCACACCTGAATCATTGTTGTGAAGACAGGGAACCCTCTTATCCCTGTTTTCACACATACCCAATTCATAGCCTGAGGTGTCATGTGTGTCCTGGGCAGCTGTTGCAAACAATGCATCATTAACAGTTCATGATAAATGGCAGAGAGGGTATGGAATACACAGTTCTAGGTATACCCACACAGTGATAAACTGGTCCCAGCCACTATAACTAGGACAATTCTTCAGCTTTGGGAAGATGGAGCAGCTACATATTGATCATTAAAGTTAGGACACCATTCTGATTCACTTGTCTGAAAGATATTACAACTTGTTGTTGCAAAATTAAAAACATTTAATTGCTTTCCTGTGTTCATTTATATTAAGGAGATAATTTCCTGACAGAATTTGCTGACAGTTCTAAAATGTAAATGCATTGCATGTACTATCCTTGTGTCTCTCTTTTATTGCATGGTTATACTTTATTAATTTAATTAAATAAAAATATGAGTAATTTATTACTTTGATACTAGATCTTTCAGCTACAGCATTGGGATCTGTACAAAATGTATTTGGTATAGTAGAGATAAGAGGAACAGAGATAAGTGTTTTTTCACCCCTTAAAGCTGGACTAGGTTGAGTTACTATAGTGACAGATGAAGTTTCATCTGGATATAACTACCATTTTTAATGCTCATTCCTTTGGTAGTCACTTCCATGCCTGCTATGGAATCTACCTGTTTTAGGAAGTGTTAATCCCATGGCAGTAATAAAGTGGAATAAAGTGATGCTGCAGAGGTTACACCTGTGAGATGAACTGGGCTCGGTAATTTCAGCTGGAATTCGGCAGGATGAAGACTGGCCCTAGGATGCTGTCTGTGCCAGTCTGGAGAAATGATTTTATTTTTCTGTCAGAAAAGTTACTGAATAAAAACCAACTTGAAATTATTTAACCTTACTTGAGGACATGCATTTAATTTAATGGTGTACCAGTCACTGATCTGATTTATTCGTTTTTTACAATTTTATGTAGTATGTACATGCTTTAAGCATAACATCCCTCAGGAGATAGGGAGAAAAACCTTCACAGCTTCCAACACTGCAGGAAAGTAATGGGACCCACAAAGTGGCAGTCCTGGTTGAGGGAGGAATAATCTGATGAATTCTAGTGGCAGCAGCATCAGTGGCTGTAAAGCACTGAGTTCAGAAGCTGAAAATGTGTTAGGTAAGAGCTGTATACTTTGACTAATCTATCACTAGAACTATCTATCATGCATCTCCTTTTCCTTGGATGACATTGCTTTCTAGCAACATCAGCACAAATATTTGGAAGAAGATAGAGAAACATACGGCTTACAGTACTACACTGACAAATTGCTGCAGCAGAAAGCATGCCTCTTCATTTACCTTCCCAGCCAATGCTTACTTAATCACAGCAACCAGGTGCCACTGCTGTGCCATATGGAAGCAGAGCTAACTGTGTTAACAGAAATTTAAACACATGTGCGGACAGTCATAGGAATTATGAGACCTGGGAGTGTACATTTACTAGTCAGACAGCAGCATTTGACAGAAAAGTGAGGAAAAAGTGCATTTCTTGAATCTTACTCCTTCCAAGACACTCTCTCTTTTGGCTTAAGCTTTCACCTCCTATGCTCCTTCATGAATCGTTATGCTCCATAAGTTTTAGCTACTTCATAGAGTAGACAGCAGCAACACTGAGAATTCAGTCCTCATCTCACTGAAATCAGTGGCAAAACTCCAGTGGACCAGGATAAGCCAAAATTTCTGTTTTAATGTAGACACAATTCTATGAAAACTGTTGGCTTAAAACAAAGCCAAAACCCATCCTGATGTCTTTCTAAATATTACAGGAAAATGCCACAACTGGATCCCTTTTCTCCAGTTAGGTCCCATTAGGAGGAATTATTGGGTTGGATTGTGCTTTGGGTTTCCAGGTCTAAAGGGATGGTCTTGGCAGCGATGCTATATCTTCATTTTAATCAATTAGGTAATCAAATGTCCTTCCATCTCCAGTGTTCTGTAGACCTCTCTTGAAATGATTAGAAAAGATTTAAAGGATTCTATCTGCCCTCAGTGAGCACATAACTCGAAAATCTCATTACTACTCATGAGGAATATTCAAACAGGGTTATTTAAAAGACAGGCTTAAGTCCAAGTTTGGACAGTTAATAAATTTTTTCAGACCTTATGAGAGTGAGTTAAGATTCAGCTAGTCTGACTTCAGCCATCTCTAGTTTAGATGACTCCACCTGCGTTTGCTACCTGATGCTGGGGAGGAGGGGAGAAATAGGCAATTTTAAAGCACTTCAGGAATATGATCTGTTTTACTCTTCTACTTTAGAATGACATGAATGGAGCTCTGAAAGTACCAGTGACTTTCCAATGACTAGAGAGGGAGCCTAAAAGGTAAATATCTGTATTATAAGTTTGTCTGGTTAGGCGGGATTCCTTCCCTTTGGGATAACCTTTCGTCCTCCTGCAGAATTTCCCATATTCCTTAGAGCTTTTGGGGAGCAATTTCAGTTCCCATCATAGTTCCCAGCTTCGGCACCATGCCTAGGTGGCGCAAAGAGTTGAAATCAAAGCGCTGATCCCCACCAGCTGATCTTGGAAAAGATATACAGTAGACATGATAGGAGTTGGGTAGCCTTTATCACAAATAGTTGATAAGGTGAAAAGAACAGATACAAAAAAGAATCAAACTAATTTAAAGATTAGTGGAGACATGCAAATATGTGCTTAATCTTCTAAAAATGGAAAATCGGATTTTAAATACACTGTTGGTTTTTTGACACTAGATGGCAACAGTATACATTAGAAATACTGGATTGTCAACCACTAAAAGTAAACATCACTCAAGGAATTGAAGGAAGGAGAATCACAGAAATTATTTTTAGAATAGATTTTGCATGAAATTAGAAAATAACCCATGTTTAGAGTACTCTATGTTTCTGCTGTCAAGATACTGAATCTAAAGAAACTAATTTAAATCTAATAGAAAAGCTTTTGTTATTCTGAGTTAGAATCTGCCTTCCATGAAAGAATATTTATTAGAGGTTCATCCATCTGATCAAAGGTTAAATGTTGCTTTTGCTGGCTGGATGATAACAGACTCTGATGGTCACAGGCCCCACCCCTTTGCCCCTCAACTTCCTGAAAAATTGGTCTATGCAGAATTTGAGAACAGTTTCCTTTTATCATATAATACATTTGTAGAATATAAAAATCAAGTTTCATCCAGCTCTACAACAGAGTAGTAGACACACTATGCTGCATGACTCAATTAAAGATAGACTGAAAGACTGCAGAGAGTTGAAATTGTGGTGTTAGTTTGGGAGGAGACATCACAGCTGCACTTCTCCTTTCAGTGTGGTCTGAATCTTTGGTTTGGTTGGTATCATTAGCCAGTGCAGAGGACCAGAAGGATGTGAATTTTGATGCAGGCAGTTCCTTTTTCTTTCCTGATGTACTTGAGATGCCATGTTCAGGAGAAAGCATGGATATATCTGTATTGGAATTCCCAGCTGCTCAGGGAAACTCACTGTTCATTGGTTTAGGATAATTTTTCTTGACATAACTTTCTCATTGCCAGGTTTCCAATGGTGTTGTTCAACATCCCGTAAGAGGAGTCTAGAACTAATGCACTATGATACCATAATATAACTTCAAGAGTAAATGGGACCACTGGACCCTTAAATAATAGAATGGACCATTTAAGGGTTAAAAAATACTGAGTAAAGTTCATCGACTACTCCTGAATATATCCTTTTGATATTGCTACTATTTTGAAAGAAAAAACACCCCTGTTTTTCTTGTACAATATTCTTTTAGGCTACAGATGAATTTCCTGTAAAGCAAAGCGGACATTGCCTGAGTCATCATACTGCAGAGTTTTCTGCAGGACACAGTAGTACTCACGGCTTCGCCATAAAAATAATATAAAGAGATTCTTTTGGGGGTCAGAGTGAGAACTACCTGCCTTTTTTCTTTTTTTTTCCCCTTTAAAATCATACATGGTAGAGTAGTGATTTGGAACATAGGCACTAAAGCTATCTTCCCAACTGCAAGAGCTGCATCTATATTGCTTTTTAGGTGGACTCCTCCTTCTACCTTCAATCAGAAACTCACTAAGCATCCACCGTATCTATATTCAGGTCTGTGCTATGGGCAGGTAGTGTGTGCATCCAGGATTCAGGTTCTCACTTTGCCAGTAGGTATTTCTGTGGAGAGAAATTCTGTACCATGAAGCACAGAAGAACTTTTAACCCAGTCTTGAAGGTACAAAATCCACAGGACAGCTTTCCATTCTCATGTGACTTTGAGGTAAGGTCTGTCCTAAGGGAAATATTTTTGGAGGAGAGAAACAATGACCTTTCTTTACTGTTAGGTGAAATGGTAGCTACATATTTCACAAATGTGGAGTATGAGGCAGAAAGATTAAGTGAACTGCTCAAGGCTATAAAGAAAATTTTGTATCAGAGCCCATATCAGAAGGGAGGAACTGCTGACTCCCAGTGCTATGCTAGGATACCTCTCTCTGTTAAAATAGGCCTATGAATCATCCTAAAAGCCAACAGTAATGCTTTATGAGTCTCAGCACTGCAGATGCTATTAGTACTGTCGAGAAAGAAGGGACTTCTTTATCAATGTGCAGCAATAATCATTCTTAGCTCTTATAAGCATTTATAAATATTCAAAGCATTCACAATCTAAAACCAGCAAAACACATTGTGTGTCAACCCTGCCTTCCTAGGACTAAAAAAATCCTATTATTTTTATTGTTGTTTTTCAAAATGTAGTTTCGAAAGCCTGTAAAAATGACTTTGCAGTCATGTCCGCTTCCTGACAATGCCTTTCTTTTCCTTCCTTAGGAGGTATTTATAAGATATTGTAAGCTCTTTGGTGAAAGCAGTGCACAGAGAGAGAAAAAAAATCCAAATATGAGCTTTTGTATTTCAGGACATATTTTCATTTGATGCTAAATGATAGCAGATGTTTATTTTCTCTCCTCTTTCAGATATGAACAATTTTATTGTCCCAGTCTGGTGAATAATGTGTCTGTATATGAGGCATTTTATTATTGTGCTACATCTTGCAGAGAATATTCAAGTTCCCAAGCCTTGCAGGCTGTAACTGCCTTCCCAAGACTATGTTTTGGGACATAGGACTTGGACTGTAATCACAGAATCAAGGAATAGTTAGGGTTGGAAGTCATCTAATCCAAAACCCCTGCCAAGGCAGGGTCACCTGGAGCAGGTTACACAGGAACATGTCCAGCTGGGTTTTCAATGTGTCCAGGGGGGGAGACTCCACAACCTCCCTGGCTAACCCGTTGCAGAGCTCTGCCACCATTGGTGTAAAGAAGTTCTTCCTCATGTTGAAGTGAAACTTGTGTTTTAGTTCATGGCCATTGCTCCTTATCTTGTCTCTGGGCACCACCTAAAAGAGCCTGACACCATCCTCTTGACACCCACCTTTGAGATATTTATATATTTTAATGAAATTCCCTCTCAGTCTTCTCTAGACTGAACAGACCCAGCTCCCACAGTCTCTCCTCATAAGAGAGATGCTCCAGACCTCTAATTATCTTTTTGTCTTCTGGACCCTCTCCGGTAGCTCCTTGTCTTTCTTGAACTGTTTGGACCAGAATCAAACACAATACTCCACATATGGCCTTGGTAGGGTTGAGTAGAGGCAAAGGATCATCTCCTTTGACCTGTGAAAATTGTTTTGCTCCAGTTCCTTTCTCATCAGTTAAGGTCAGTTGGATCATCTTGGTTGACAGTTCTTAAACCAGGTGAATTTGAAACCGTAAGCACACTTCTTTGGGTCATTTACTAGTGTAAATCAGGAGTAACACCACTTAATGGTGCCACAACGGTGTGTGAGGAGAAAGCAGGACAGAAATGTCATGGGGGATGTTCCCTAGACAGTCAAACTCACTTATCTGACCACTGAATTACTTGTTCTTCTATCTCCCTCTGAGCATGACAAGCTTCTTGGCAATTCCAGATTAGAAGACAGATTTCCAATGTGTGTGGACAGGATGGTAAACCCCAAGTAATCCGTATCTCTATAGCTGTCAAAAGCAGACAGCTCAGGTGGGCTTGGAGAGGCCCCAGTCTCTGGCCAACACAGAAAAGGCTTTGAGAGTGTGGTGCCAACTCATATTTTCTCTGAGTCATGCAGAGAATTACTGCTACAAAGGTGCAAGGCCTGAAGCTTTAGAGGTAATGCACCTTTATAGGTTATGGGGAAGATTTGCATACTTGAGTGTGAAATGCACTGAAGTGACTGAAGAGAGAAACACTACGGCGCTACTACACTACAGCATTGCACACAGCTCACAAGTAGGCACTAAGGATAAAAGCATTCTAGTGAGAAGTCATCAGTGAGCTCTGAAATGATGCTGTTAATTGTTGTGGTGTCTGATGTCTCAG
This sequence comes from Grallaria varia, assembly GCA_013396735.1. Lineage (NCBI taxonomy): Eukaryota > Metazoa > Chordata > Aves > Passeriformes > Formicariidae > Grallaria > Grallaria varia. Next base: position 539,095 of record VWZG01004209.1, on the reverse strand, counting down.
ACAAACACCCCACCATGTTCTCTCATCTGGAAAAAAAAAATGAGCTTTAGTGGGTTTTCACTTGACTTGCAGACATGAGCTCATGCAGATGCTTAGCAAGAAAATCTGTACAGACTTGTTTATGTACAAATACCATAGCTCATTAGCTTGATGTCCTCAGAAGATAGCTTTTAATTCATTGTGATTTTTTTTTTTTTTTAGATCATAAGTGTAGTGCCAGACTTTTAACTAAAATTAAATGCTGTATCCCAGGTCTACTTTCACAACAGTCAGACATGTAGTACTGTTTTTCCTTAATCAATTAGCAGTATTCAGCCACCCGCATAACTAGCCACATTGAAACTGTCACTGTTTGCCTTTATCATATATACCATGTCATATTTCCTTCTTCATTTAACTGTTATCTCACTGACTGTCCTTCGTTAAGTTACTTAAACTTCAGTGGGCTACCCCCACATGGTGTTATTTAGCATAGTATTCTACTTTAAAGCTGCCTTCTCTCTGGAATAGCTTTCATCTGTTCTTTCTCAGTAATGCGTCCCATATGCATAATTAAATTTGTCCATAAACATGTTAGCATGAGGGCATTTAAGCATCAAGCATGTTACACCCTTTAGGAATTGTCATTAAAAATTTTAAATTCTAATTTAAAAAATAAAGAAGGTTTCTCTAAAGTAATATTAGCTGTATAATATGTAGCTATATAGTAATCATGTTGTTAACAACTCACAGCAAAGACGTTGTTTGCATTCAGACAGCACATTGTGAAGAAACCACAGTATTGCAGATTGTGCTGGTGATTGTGCAGGTCTGGTCCGACTGCCATTCAGAGAGATAAAACCACAGGGCACCTCCAGCAGCCATTTATGCAGTTTTTGGGTGTGACTGCTGTCCAGCCCAGGAGTGATAACATAGCCCAGAAATTAGCAATGAATGAGAACCCCAAAATGAGAGGGAGGCTATTGTATTAGTGAAGAGGAATGACTTCTGAAATAACCCATGCCCTTTTCTGAACGTGCTGAAATACTGGTTCGTAGGACTGCCTTGGAGCCTTGTTATGGTTTAACCTCAACCAGCAACTTGGCACCACAGAGCTGTTCACTCGCTCCCCCACCAGTGGGATGGGGGAGAGAACTGGAAGAGTAAAAGTTAGAAAATTGGTTGGTTCGGATAAAGGCAGAGCAATAGCTAAAGCAAAGCCAGACTTGCAAGCAAAGCTAAACAAGGAATTAATTCATCACTTCCCATGGGCAGGCAGGTGTTCAGCCATCCCAGGCAAAGCCACATGTAATGGTGACTTGGGAAAGCAAACACCGTCACTCCAAATGTCCCCCTCTTCCTCCTTCCCCTTCCTTATGTACTGAGCATGCCACAGTGTGGTGTGGGATATCTCTTTGGTCACTTTGGGTCAGCTGTCCTGGCTGTGTCTCATCCCAACTTCCCATGCAGCCCCAACCCCCTCACCCACATGGCAGTACAAGAAGCTGAAAAGGTCTTGATGCTGTGCAAGTGCTGCTCAGCAACAATAAAAGCATCCCTGTATTATCAATTCTGTTTTCGGTACAAATCTAGAATGCAGCCACATATGTGCCACTGTGAAGAAAATGAACACTACCCTAGCCAAAACCAGCACAAGTCTATTTCAGATAATTTTATCTTGGGTATGTAAACTGTTGCCCTTTTTGAGTAGTATGATATTATTCCTGACTCAAACTGACTTGAACTGTTACCATTAATCAAATGCCAGAAGCAATTCCAGAAAACCCGTATATCAGTAGTGAAGAATGATGAATACTTTGTAAAATGTTTAGGCATCTTTCACAGAGGGAAGTACTGCTAAGGTATGTGGTATTTGTATTATGGTAGGTCTGTACAGTTTGAGTATTAACAGCAACACAGAAATTACAATGCTTAAAGAATGTTAAATCTTCTTTCCTGTTGTTACCATGTCTAAATAGCAAAAGTTTCAGAAAGAGTTTTAATCAAGTACTTATACAAATACAGCTTTACTGTCATTTCCTGGAATAAGTCCTTCTAATTATACCTGTATTGAACTATAAATGCAGAAATCAATTTAAATGATCCGCAGCACTTCAGATAACATTGTCGCAGGAAGGCAGACTTCAACCTACTTTACCTAAATAAATTCGTGTATGTTTCCTTTTTAAAAAGAAAACCAAAAGCAAAGCAGAATGAAATAGGAATAATGAACGACCTGATCATAGGGTGCTTCAAATAAAAGTTAAAAAATGTATATGGCAACATCATAAAGAAAGTATGAAAATGCCACTTGAAAAAGGCCCCCGAAGAAGAAGTTGCTTAGGGCAGGATGACTTCTAGTCTCAGTTGTTCGTAGTTTTACCACTTGTACCCACCCAAGCTGAAACCTGGAGTCTGTATTTACACCATAGGGCTGAATACAGCCAGAGAACTTGACTGTTCATACTGTTCATTGCTAGCCTGGGCACTGGCAAATTTTTTTCCTGTGTAAACCAATGGCTTCCTGACTGATGCCTGGGCATAGTTCGGTCAACACAAGCCGGGGAGACAGCCAGGGTCTGGCCATTCTGTTTTGGGATGTAAGATAATTTAGTGGTATGTCTACAAACTCTATTGTGATAACTGGCTACTCAGTGCTAGGGAAATGTCTCTGAAGTGTCTGATTTACTAATACAGTCACCGCCTAAGTGTCAGCCATCAGTGTCCTCCGGAGTTTTTACTAAAACCAAAGTGAAAGAGAAATACAGTCATCTTGTCAGGGCAGAACATACAGACAGCCTTATCTTAGTCTGAAAAGGTATAAAGTTCTCATGCCTCTGAGGCAGACCTTCCATGTTGTTTGGCTTGGGATGGGACAAAGGGGCACTTGACATTTTTGTCAAGCCTTAGGAAAGAGAGTAAACAAGAATATAGTGATAATCTGGAAAATACTTTGCTAGGAGGGAGCCTGACACCACAGAGGAATTCTGGGGGGAAAAAAATCAAAACCAGAAAACAATTGCCAGGAGAAGCAAAAACAATAAGCAAAAGATTTGGTGGTCTTAAGATCAAGACCATCTTTTTTTTTTTTTTTTTTTTTTGTTCCAGAAGTAACCTCTGCCTTTTATTCCCTCAGGAAATGAGGCTGCTACAGATAAGAGCCTCCTCCAGTATTCTGCCTTGATTTAATCCTCAGACATCTAGGGAAGATCTGTATGTAATGTGTAATTAAACATTGTACTAAAGGAGACGTGCAAGAGAGCTTAATAATGTTTTCCACATGATGTGGAAACAGATATGTCACTCTGTTGGTACTGTTTTCCTTACTCTAGGCAACATTTGTTATGACTAGCACTCTTTTCCATGAGAGTCCAAGAACTAAAATAATTTGATTATTGTGGGATTTTTATTGTACAACTCTGATAAACCGGATTTCTCTGATGCTCAGTCTATGGTTTCATCTTTGTGCATCCAAACTCTTCCATTAAGGAAAAATCCCAAATGTCCTTTAAAAGAACCTGTGCTCCCTTCCTTGCCTCAGATATGACATGAAAACGTGGGGACATGTTGTTTACTTCATGCTGTTTGCACTGCTGAACTATGGCTTACTGTAGCTGTCAGCATGTAGTAAAGTATTTGCTGAGCATTTTTCTAAATCTCCTTGTGATTTGATTCAAACAGAGAAGCCAAAAGGGATTAGACACAAACATGGTGAGTTTTCCTTTAGAGCAGATTGGAAGACCCACCTGCTTGCTAAAGGCATCCTATCACTGCGAATAAATACGAGGAAAGCAAAAGTCAGGCAGTATTTCATAGAATAAGTAACGATTCAGGAGCCAGGTCTCTGGTGAGTTTGATTTATAGAAGTCACAGTAAAAATCCATCAGTTTGTACCTCAAAAATAAATGTAACAAAAAAGCAGAATAACAGAAATAACTTTGACTATGACAAATATCAATTACCAATCTTAAATTTTCAATGTCTACTGTCACAGTTTTCATTCTATTTTCTTGTATAAACTCAGAGGTTTTCTCTTGACTTTTAAATGAAATTTCAAATTAAGAAATTTTTGATTCTGTTAGCATATCTGTGAGAGGGTTAAGACCTGCATTTTTTTTACCTAGTTCTGAGACATATGAACACAGAATAGTGCAAGTCCTACATTATTAGTGATTGTTTTCTTATTTTGCTTGGTTGGTTGGTTGGTTGGTGTTTTTTTTGTGTGTGGCAGTGATAGATTAAAAGGAGAGGTAAATTCACACTATGTGGAGATCTTATACAGTTGTGAAGCAGGTTATCAATGAAACTTTGCACTGTTACCCATTAAACCATTAAACATCACTCAATTTCTGAAATTTTAAAATCTAAGTCCAAGAGAAGGATTCCTTCTGAATGTGCCTGCACAAAAAGTCAGGAACTGCAAAACTATGGTTCTGAGCAATACCTTCTACCTTTTTTCAAGTGTTTAAAAAAATGAAAAAGAGAGAAAAAAAGAAAGGGGATCCCATTAATCCATATAAATATCTCGAAGGTGCATGTCAAGAGAATGACGTCAGACTCTTTTTGATGGTGCCTGGCAACAGGACAAAGAGCAATGGCCATAAACTATAATACAATAAGTCTCACCTCAACATGAGGAAGAACTTTGCACTGAGGGTGGCAGAGCACTGGAACAGGCTGGCCAGGGAGGTTGTGGAGTTTCCCTCTCTGGGGACATTCAAAACCCAGCTGGACAAGTTCCTGTGTAACCTGCTCCGGGTGACCCTGCCTTGGCAGTGGGGTTGGACTAGGTGATCTTTAGAAGTCCCTTCCAACCCCAACAATTCTGTGTTTCAGTGAATATCCAATGCGGAACCTTCTACCTGCCGGCAGTCAGGTTACTGCAGAGGGGAGGGGAAAAGTTTTTTTATTTCTGGAATAAAAGGCACGCTCTCACATGGTATCCTGCCTATTGTAGGCTGTGAAAGAACGAAATCACTAGTTTCAACATCTTTTGGATGCTCTGGTGAATGTTAAGAACTGCATTCATTACAGAGTAGTTCAGACCTAGCTAAGGATAAAGGCCTCTTCACACTATCTTTCATCTTTACCTTCATTTTCTGTATTTTGTCTTTCCAAAGGCTGTCACTGAGTTCCAGCTGACAAGTGTCCTTTGGCGATGTGGCTATGGGCTCTCATTTTTTAGCTTCTTGTTGGTGGCTGTAGTTGTCAGCTTCCTGCACTGCAGCGTGCTCTGTTACAGCCTTGGACAAGTAGAGCTCCACTGCGCTTGACTCACTTGTAGCAGCTCAGGCACTGTGGAAAGCGAATGCACAACTGCCTGCCAGTTGTCAAGTTAACTCAGGCAAATAAATGCCATGTCAGGTCAGTGCTTCCTGCAAATTCAGTGTTCAGAAGAGGTAATGCTTTCCTCAGAGGTTCCTAGGTTGTTATCTCACTTGTTGACAAATATTCTGTTGCTGACAACTGCGCTATTAAACATTAGTTGAAGGAAGAAAAAGAATGCAAATTCTCTTTTAATTACTTGGTGAATTTTCCACATCAATCAATATTACAACAGGCTTTTTTATCATCATGCATATCCTTATTAATACACCTATAAAGTAGGGAAATACTATTATTCCTGTTTTACCAACGAAATGTAACTAGAAAAGATAAAGTGACTTGTGTAAAGCCACATTAAGATAGTAACAGAAGTGAGTTAAAAATTCATGAGTCTCAATCCAGTTCCTTCACAATGAATACCCTTTCCTGTAAACAATTTTTATTCCGCTAACCTGTGCTCTTCTCTCACAATTTCAGTATTTTAGCCACTTACTTAGGTCATAACAGATATTTCAGGCTGAGAGAGTTTGGGCTATTCAATCAGGAAAACAGGAGGCTCTGGGGGACCTTTAGAGCAGTCTTCCAGGACTTAAAGGGAAGGCTACAAAAAAGCTGGAGACAGACTTTTTGCATAGGCACATAGTGACAGGGCAAGGGGGAATGGCTTCAAACTGAAAGAGTAGAGGTTTAGACTAGGTTTTAGCAAGAAATTCTTTACTGTGAGGGTGGTGAGGCACTGGAGTAGCTCTGAATTCCCCATTCCCGGGAGGCCAGGGATGTTCAAGGCCAGGCTGGATGCATCTTTGAGCAGCCTGGTTTAGTAGAAGCTGTCCCTGCCTGTGGCAGAGGATCTTTAAGGTCTCTTCCAACACAAACTGTTCTATGACTCTGTGATCTAGTACTTTCTCAGCAGAACTGAACACACGTAGCTCTCACACAGCCAGAAGAGAATAGGCAGTTTTTAAACTCAAGTTCCATATGTTTTTTTTAACTAAAACTCCAGTTACACATGCATTTTTTTTAACTCTGACCTCTCTGTATTGCCTCAATATTGGCTTTAGAACAGCCTCTGACAATTCCATTACTATTGAGTCCTACAATTTGTCTCATCTTTACTGGAATTTGTCCAGGGCTTCACTTCGTGTTTTTCTTTCATAATTCAAATGATGGAATGCTAGACAAACCTGAGGCTAAGACAGAGTCAATGAAAGAAAATCAGTGGAAGTGACTGGTTATTCTGCTACCTCCTCATACACACAAATGTACATACTTAATACATCTCATTTAGATGAAGATGTTCAGATGAAGAGAAAAGCAGCTTGCAAGACATAAGAAGTAATCCGTAGTTTTTACACAAGAGAAACTTCCAGTTTATGGGAGAAGAGAAGAAGAAATTCAGGAAGAGATCCACAAAAAAAGGAACAGAGTTCTGGAAAACATGACCTGCAAGAAAGAAGTGAAAAAGCAGGGGTTATTTAGATGAAAGAAGTAGGGATTATCAGGAGAAAAAGACAGGGAAAGAAGTGTCAAACTTCAAATTACTGAAGGTCTTCAGTGAAGATCAAGGAATTAATTTGTTCTTTTTATCTGTGACATATGTATGCCATGGGATGTAAGGGCTTAAATTACATCAGAAAATTCAGGTTAGACACTGTGGAAGTTTTCTAACAGTACAAGCAGTAAGGGATGGAAAAGCTGCCTGGGGAAGGTCATAACATCTCTGCCTTTGAAGAACTTTGAGAACAGACTGGCGAGATGTCTACCAGGAATAATCCAGATACAGATACTCCTGCTTTGGTATACGGTGCTGAAACAGGGAACATGAAGGTCTTTTGCAGTTGCTGTTTTTCTGAGACTAGTAGGAATAGTAATGCATTTGCTTTATTTTTGTAAACTTCACTTGTTCCTTCCAGACAGTCTCTCATGCTGAAAGTACAAGATTCTCCAATGAGATAAGCAGAGATTTTATGGTGCTGGCATAAACTTAAATTTGATGGAGTAATTGCTAAGGAACCAGGAGGAAAACTCAGAAAGCAAGTGTCATAGGCACTGAGATAACACCATTTCTTTTGTAGGGAAGGGAATTGAAAAATAATTCCAACATTTGGCTGCAGGGGAAAGTGGTTGGATAGGGGAAAGGCAGCTATTCCCTTCAGTGAGATAAAGGAGAACTAGGGAGAAGGGCAATTATCCCTTTGAGAAGGAACTTGTTGAATTCAAGGAGGGGTGAGTGTGAGACACTGGATGATTGTATTATTGGGTTAGAATCAACTCCAGTGTGTGTGTGTGTTGGGGAAGGGAGAGGTTGAATCTCATGGAGGTGAGGTAATGCCATATCCCACATGGCAGTCCCCTGAGGCTCCTGGGGTCACCCTGGAAAAGCTGTCAATCAAAGGGGAGAAACAACCCCTTGGAACCCTTAATCTGGCTTCAGACTAGCTGCACTCCATCCTGGAGCCCCAGAGTGACCATTTGGCTGGAAGTCCTGCCTGGGAGGGGTGACCACAGAGGCCCAAAGCACAGAAAAACAGCAACACGTGGCTCAATTTTACTCAAGACCTGCTACCTGCCTCATGGAAGCTGGACTTGCACAGGACTATCTGGCGGCAGCTATGATCTTGTCTTAATCTCTTTTGTCTCTAGTTCTTCACTTTTTTTCTTCTCTTTATCTCTTTTCTTAATATTTTGCATAACTAGGGACGGAACGGTTTGGATTTTGCTAAGTTAGCATGTGCTAAGTTATAGCTTCATGCAATGCTCTATTTCGGTTGCGTGTTACCATTTTTAACTTTTGCCAAGATCTCTTATTTTCTCCCTTATTTTCTGAGGTTATCAGTAAAGCATCTCCTGAGAAAACGTCTGCTGTGTCTTCTCTTTACGCTACCTCAAGGTATTAAGTAACTGAGGACTCTTCAAAATATTCAATGGGTGAATTTTTTGAAGCCTTATATGTTTTTAAAAGTAAAACTCCTGGTGTAGCTCTGGGGCTGGAGTCTTACAATGAGACATTCACTGGGTGCTGGCCATTTGCTTAGGAAGCTCCAAGCACTTTTGCAAATAAATGTAGATACCAGGATTCCAGCATACCAGTACCACAGAATGATAACATGCTGGCACTGAGGAAAAACCGTGGCCTGGAGGAAGCATGACTGAGAGATTAGTTTGTACAAGAGAAGTTGGTTTAGGTTGATTAGAAACCTGACAATTAAAGCTAACTTTTAATTGCACTGCTGCAAACTTTCTTTTAGTGAGTGAGTGTCACGTTTATGTTTTGAAAGCCCAGAAGTAAAAGCAGCAGCAGCAGCTCCAGTGTTCCCAGGGGAGAGAGGGCTGCTGGCACAGTTTCAGCTGACTGCTGAGATCCGCAGTGAGGCTGGAAAGTTATCAACACCCTTCTGCCTGATGAGAAAGCGAGATACTTCAGACAGCTGATGCATGGTCTTGTACAGTTGTGTCAGGCGGGTACTTGACCCAGCGGGACCTGGAGGAGCTCATCAGGATCACTGACACCTACTGTGAATGCAAACTTCTCTGTGATCAATACTATATCTGCCTTCAAGATGAAAAGTGGTTGTATGCCATATAGCTCTGTGGGGCAGTAACAGCAACAATAACAGTAATCAGGAGAGTGGAGTTCTAAGCAGCTAGGACCTAGTTTTTCTATTTACTGAGACATAGAAGACTTGGTTCAGTTTGTGAGCTTTGCTGAAAGAAAATATACAAAATCTATTCCTAAATTGTCAGCAGAGACTTCAAGTAGTTCTTAGCTCATTGCCCATATGCTCACCCTTACTGGTGATAACTTTATCTCACTGTGGGAAGCATTGCTTAATTTTCATGGAGGGAGTTGTGCATAGACTCAAACTAACAAATCTTCATTTTTCAGGGTGTCTGGGGAGGACAGAAGCTACCATGGATTTTGTAACGTCTAGGAACCATCCTTAGAGATAGGAGTTTGGGGCTGTTTCCAGAAAATTCATAATATGCAGAAATTTCAGAGATGTCATCAAAAAGTGAAGGTGCTTTGCAGGTTGGAAGATCAGATTCAGGTACCAGATTATTATGAAAATCTATATATAGTATGAAGGGCAGGAGGAACTTGTGCCTCTAAGAGTGATGCTGTTAAGATGTGTGTAGGAGATACAGTAAGAATCACATTCCAATCAGGGCCAGAGCTGGTGCTCAGCACTAAATCTATTGGTATTAAGTGTAGCAATTGATGGAGCGTTTCCAGTTTCTAGCTAAGCTTATTTAAGATTGTTGAAATTATTCTAAAATAAGCTGAGAAATCTGTGACAGCTGGTCAAATTTATTTTATGTGTATTTCACTGAAATTAATCTGGCCCAGATAGTATTTTCAATTTCTCTTGAAGTGTGACCACAATGCACAAGCTGGAATGGAGAAAAAAAGTCAAGATGTCAATCAGTTTCTAATACTGTAGTGAATAGGTCGGATCTGTGAGATACCACTGTAAACATAAAAGGCATGATACTGAGGAATTTAGGAATCTTGACAAAATTGGATGTAATTGTTTGATTTATTACTAAGTGGTAAAAAGGTTTATTTAATGGGATCACACGTTGTTGTCATTTTTCTATTGATAAAATATATTTCAACTGCTGCTGCATTGTGGAAAATGGTCTTCAGAGTCAACAAGGTTTTTTTTTTTTATCTTAACATAATTCGGTAACTTCTGACTGGGCCACATAGCTTTAGACAAGATATACCTTTAAAGCATGAATTTCTCCAGGGTGTGAGAGCACTAATGGTCCTGACCAGCCTTATCTGGAGCCTCCACCCCTACTACTGCCCTGACTGCTCCGTTTTAGCTCAGGTCTGGGCAGCCAGTCCTGGCCCCAGCTCTGCTGTGGAGGGGCCTGTGCCCATCCATGTCTCTGGTCCTGCCTCATGGATGGACCTTGGACCTTTGCCACAGCTTTGTCTCCAGTACTGCCTCTTTGCAAGTAAATATACAAAGGGCTGTTAGACCTGTGCCTATCTTCGTGGTAAATACTTAGAATCAGAGGCTCATGGAAAATCAGTTTGGAAGGGACATTTGAAGGTTATCTGCTCAAAGCAGAGCTACCTCTGAAGGTAGGTGGGGTTCGTTCAAGAGTGTGTTTAGCTGAGTTATGATTGTCTCCAAGGATAGAGGTTACACAATTTTGCTGGTTCAATTAACTCATATATGATAGGAATTTCCCTTACTGCAGCTTGAATGATCTCTTGTCCTTTTGCTGTGCCACTCTGAGAAGAGTCCAACTCTATCTTTTCTATTAACTCCCTTTCAGAAATGATAGATTGTTACTAGGTGCCCCTGCAGCCTTCCCTTCTCCAGGCTAAATAAATGCAGTTCCTTTGGCATCTCTTTGTACATCGGCTGCTTCAGATTTTTAAACATTGCAGTAACCTGCTGCTGGGCTTGCTCTGATTTGTCCTTGTCACTGTCGTGCTGAGGACCAAAAGCGAAACAGCAATGCTCCTCATGCAGTGGCACAAGGGCTGAAAACAGAATAACCACCTCCCTTGATCTGCTGACTATACTTTTGCTTGTCCAGTCCAGCACGTGGCTGTATTTGATTTATATCTGCAGTGGAAAGCTGACTGGCCACCGTTAAGCTCAGAACTCCCTGTTCTGGGTGAGCCTGGAGACTGCACTGAACAGGGCTATGGGATCTCACCTCTGCGTGGGCAAGGCTGCAGCTTGCCAGCATATCCACCCAGCTGCCAATTCTTTTTTTTTTTTTTTCCCTCCAGAAAATAGGGAGAATATAAGTGATCCTCTCTACTTCATCTTGCTGTGAACAGTCCTAAACTTGTCTAGGGCTTTGAATAACAAATTTTACTAACAGTTTCCTCTGACTCCAGTGAGACCAGTTTCCACATGACAGTGGTGAGAGCCTGGCCAACATCAACAGAAATATTCAGGTCATTGCAATTCCAGATGTGTAAAGATCTTGTGAACAGAAAAGCTGCTTCATCCAAAATATCCCAGAGTTTTAACCTTCATACTTAGCATACAGGTGCAGAGTGGCTTTGGAGAATTTATGGGCAAAATTGGTTTTGTTTTGAATATGCTTGGTTGGAGATTGTTAACTGCAAAAGAGTGGAGAGAAAATAATTACTGTTGCGTTTTTGTGTCATGGTTTAACCCCAGCCAGCAACCAAGCCACACACAGCTGCTTGCTTAGTCCTCTGTCAGAGCTGAAACAGCTCGTGGGTTGAGATAAAGTCCATTTAATTGGTAAAGCAAAAGCTGTATCCACAAGCAGAGGAAAACAAGGAATTCATTCACTGCTTCCCATGGGTAGGCAGGTGTTCAGACATCCCCAGGAAATCTGGGCTCCATCACACATAAAGGTGGCCAGGGAGGACAAATGTCATCATTCCCAGTGTCCTCCCCTTCCTCCTGGTCGCTCCCTCTTTGCATGCTGAGTATGATGCCGTATGGTGTGGGATATCCCTTTGTTCAGCTGGGGACAGCCGTCCCAGGTGTGTCCCCCCCAACTCCTTGTGCACCCCCAGGCTCCTCGTGGGTGGGGTGGGGTGGGTGAGGAGCAGAAAAGGCCTTGACTCTGTGGAAGCACTGCCCAGCAACAGTGAAAATATCCCCGCATTATCAATGCTGCTTTCAGCACAAATCCAAAACACAGCCTCATACTAGGCACTGTGAAGAAAATTATCGCTATCCTAGACAAAATAAGCACACTCCAGCGGTGCTAATATATTTGCAAAAGGGCTACAGCGCAGGGAAAATGTGTTTCTTTAGTATGCTGATTTACATACCAAAGAAGAGAGAAAGGTAAAATGAATACACATCAAAAAATATTTCATTCTGTTATAGCTTGCCTTTATGGAGGTCACCGATCCCCTTTTATGTAATATTCAGCTGCAAAGCAAAGAAAATGTGTGCTGAACTGTATTTACAATTTTCATGCCGTTACTGGACAAGAACTTGAAAAATGCTAAGCGTCTATAAACTCCCAAGGGGCAGCCAGCGGCCGAGGGGAATAATCTCCCTCTCCTCCCCAAGAGATCTCAGCACTTCTCCGGATTTACATCTCAAACAGAAAGTGAACAGTGTGTTTCCTTTTCGGTACTTAAGTTGGCGTTTATTGAAGTGCTTGGCCGTTGTGGAGTGAACTTTACGACATTTCTGAGGCTTTAAAACCACAACAATTTGTGCCTGTGTAAGAGCACGGCGTGGTTGGGTCCCTTGTCCCTTCCGCTGGTGCCCGGAGAACAGAAACGACTGGCTCAGGTCAGTGGCAGGGCAGGAGATCCTCTGGGCACTGCCACCTGCTCCCCGTTTTAGCTGCCTCTCTCTGCAGGCTGCCAAAGGTCTGCTCCACAAAAAAAAGAACAAATGTGGAGTTTCTTATCATTGCCTCAGGGATCAAGAATGCTCCAGAGCCCTGAACAAAGGAAAAAAAAAATAAAAAATATATCAGAAATCTGTTCATCTGGCAAGCAGAATGATAAATCTGTCTCCTGTCAGAAATAGCATTCAAAAGAACTGCATTATTTATTTTTTTTTGTTTATTTATGTATTACTATTTTTAATATAAATAGTAACAAGAAAAATTAAGGTAGACAGGGAGTTCAGCTGAGGAGAAGACCTTACAGCCTATTCTAACAGGAGCTCTTTGAGGATTTGGGGTTATGCACCTGGGCTAATGAAAGCCACTTTCAGGTCTGCTCCCTTTTTAGCTCAAGGCAGTACCTTGGCTACCCAATAAACTATGGAGAAGTATTTAAGGCAGGGATGAGTGTTTACATGTTTATACAATTTATCTCACTCATAAAAATCTGAGGCCAGAAGGAGTTATTACTGGTGCAGTGAGCACTCTTCACATCCTCTTCAGCTTCCATGAAAACATCTCTGATATTTAGGTCATAAAAATAGTTAAATATTTCACCCAAAAAGACATCTCAGTGGAGAAACTGTAGTGAGTAGCTTTCACACGGTACGCTTTTGTTATGCTTTTACTGTAATGCTGCCACCCCGATTAGATACAGTTGTCCAACTGAAGTCTTACCAAAGCAGAGCAGATAGAAATATTACTTTCTCATGTCTTTAGAAACATATTTCTGTTTAAATGTGCCCCTATGCCTTTCCTCCACCAGCATGGCACTTCTGATTTTATTTCTGTGCTACACCTTTTTCTGAAAGAATATGTACTCAGTTATCCCCTTACCTGGGTTTTGGAAGATTATTATTGACTCTGAAAAGTAATATTTTGCACTTGTACTGATGTTTTGAGATGACTTCTCCTGTTTGTCAAATTGATCTTGGATTATAGTTCTGTCCTGGAATAAAATTCTCCAGCTTTTTGGAGTCTGCACAGGTAGGAAGCATATTCCATCCCTTGAGAGGAAGTATAGCCAGGAAAGTCTGTCTCAAAATTTTACTCAATAGCTCCTCTTTTTTTGAAAGTTGCTGATTGCGACCCCCTAAGTGATTGCACAGTGTTTGAAAGACTAGTCTGTATCATATTATAATCTGGTTTATGATAAATTTTATAATGTTGCAATTATGTAATACAATTTTGTCTCTTAATTTTGTGAATTATCACCTGTTTTACTCTACTGGGTCAGGTGATTAAATTACTCTTTCAGAACCCTTTCTCAGTCCACAACATTTATTACAGAAAATTTCTAAATGTGTCAATTAGAATCTTTAATTTTTGCCCCTTGGCTGATACAATATCGTGTATATAAAAGGCTTGACCTATAACCTGTGTATATTTGATACTAAAATAATTGAGTAACTCAAGACTAAATTGGGTATGCCAAAACCAGAGACGATGAATACTGCTCTTATACTCAGATTTCATAATATTTTAAATAAATGTCAATAATCACAGTAGGAAATCCTGCATCTTGATTTTTGTAATGCCAGGTATTTTAGCATGATTATAAAAATATTTTAAAAAATGCTTTGGACTGAATTTGCCTGTCAGACACATTTCTGCACATCTGGAGGAATTCCCACCTAGCTGATAAAATTACTGGAAATTTAACATGCTGGAACTGGGAGCCAGTGCCTGCATTTACTGAAGTATGTAGTAATCCTCCCACAGATTTCATCAGAGTCTGATTTGCAATCTCCAAATCTTAAAGATGTTATTTTTATATGTTAGTGTACTAAAAATATTTTATTGTGATAGGTGTCACATACACCATCTGTTTTTTTAATGGACAAGCATTTAGCTTTAAAAAAAGACAAATTATGTAATTTTGTTGTTGTTAACCCAAAGAATGTTCTGTGTAAAGACAAAGATTATGTTCTCTGGGCTTTTTTAAAATATAATTAATTCTCAAATGGAATTGTTCTGTGGAAATGGAACATGGGGATCAAGATCACTGAGGGAAGGTCTGCCTTGTGTAGTGTTTGCCTGCCTTTAGCTTGGACTGGAATATAAAGCAGCCTCTCCTGATACGCCTATATTCATATATTCAGCCATATCAGAATATGTCCCTGGGTATGAAAATTAGTCCTCTTTGTGGCTAAATTCTTAGAACATTTTTGGCAAGATTTGCCCCATGCCAAGTAGCACTTGGCAATACCTGGGCAGTTTCAGAGTCAGCACAGGTCATTCTGAATGAGAAATTGATATGGGAATGTTGGGTTTTTCAGGGTAAGAGAATTTGGCTTCATGGGCATAGGCTGAAGGTACTGATGCCCATAGAATAGTCTTGGACACATGCTTTTCAGCATAAAACACCTCGAAGTAGCAAAGCCCTGAACTTCTACTGTGGCTCTGTATAAACACTATCAACAGGTGGATTCCGTTAAAAATACGGCTTCCTGACAGTAGATGCATGAACTCTGTGTATGTCAGTAAACCCTGCAAGGGCGGGGCACAGTCCCATGGTGACACATCTAGTGCTTTCCCAAACAACATTTGGGTATAGTTTAGGGAACATCACAGGCCACCCCATCACATCCCAGAAACTAGGACACTATTTTGGGCTGGAAGAGAAGTTCTCTATGTGATGTGAGGCTTATTGTGTGGTTTTGTTTTTGGACTCATTTTGTTTATTAGCACAGATGCCTTCTTGTGTTTCAGGCAGGATAATTAATATTTAAGTATCTAGCATAAGCTCTCAGCTACCATGCAAGAAAAACTGGCATTGAACTTCAGATTGTGTTGCAAACTTTGCTGTCGGACCATCCAGGTGCCACTCTGTCAGTCACACACCACCTGATCTGGGACCGAGAACCCTCCACAGTGGGCAGCTCCGGTGACCCGATGGGTGCCCCACTTGAATGCCCACACATACCACTCTTACACAGTCAGACCAGATTTCCTTACTGACTCAACCCTGGGTTTCCCACAGCAAAGTCTGGATCCTTAAAATAATTTAATCTTGGTGCAATAACTAAATAACAAAATTACAGCTTGAGTTGGGTGCCTCCAAGAAGTGGCCCTGAAAAAAAGGAAATCTTGGACTTTTATACCCTCACAGTTTAAGCATATGAAAGTCTGGGGGTCCTTGGCTGCTGTTGTGTCTCTGAGTGTCTGGACACGTGGCCAGCACCACAGGTCCCTGTGCCTTTTGTTGTGCAAAATGTCACCAGTTCATGACCTCTTGCCTTGTGCTCCTACCACTCAGAGCTCAAACTGCAACATGCACACCAAGCTACCTGAGCTAAATGTATCCTTTGATATGCTGAGTTACAACAGTAAGCTCATTCAATCTGTTCAGTTATCCTAATACAATATTTGGTGCACTTTCTTATATCCAGTAGCCTTCTGCCTTTCATTGAACACTACAATCACTCTTCAGGGAAGCAGACTGCCAAACCCGGGGAATGACTTAATTTTGAGTAAGTTTATCTGCATGTTTGAATTAAATAAAATT
Source organism: Grallaria varia (assembly GCA_013396735.1). Taxonomy (NCBI): domain Eukaryota; kingdom Metazoa; phylum Chordata; class Aves; order Passeriformes; family Formicariidae; genus Grallaria; species Grallaria varia. Next base: position 522,921 of record VWZG01004209.1, on the reverse strand, counting down.
GATTTCTCTGCTTGTAGAAATGGAAATTATTCTAGTAAGACAAGCACTGCATTAAAACATCACCCAGAAGTGACGTAACTGCTAAAAAAATAAATTGTACAGTCACAGCAAGATTTGTAGAAGGACTTGGTTGTTGTTTCCCTGGTACTCAGCTTTGATGACTTTTCTCTGCAGTCCTTACCTCTAGACAGAGCTCCTTCCACACTGCATTTCTGGTATTCGTGTTTATAAGGAACTTACACACAAACATGCTTGTGGACGGCATTTTTGTTGTTAAGGCACCTTGGAAGCGTTGGATCGTGCATTCCTTTTGCATGGCGCACTGTAGCTCCAGCATTAGCCACAGCCACAGCCAAGTGTCAGAGGGAGGATCAAAGGGATAAACCCTCATGTGAGTGAGATTAACTCCTGGCATTTCAGCAAGCATTTCTGTATATTTTTTTTTTCTATTTTTAATTCAATTTTGTGAGGGTGTAAACTTGAGAGCTAATTGCAAGCTGTAGAGATAAGAAACCTTCCCTTTATACATCCATGTGCACTAAAGCTTTCTGAGGCATTGGATTAGCTGCACAAGAACAGTTAGCTAGAATAACGCTCTGGATGCTGACGTGATCAGTTGCATGAAATATTTCTGCCTTTATGCTGAATTCCTTTACCTGTGCCATTGCTACTGCAATTCCTTCAAAGATGCAACAGAATTTGACTTGCCTAGTCTGCTAAATATGTTCCAAATCTGAGGCTTCTGGGGATATTTTTAAGCCATTGGATCCATCCAGAAAGTTAAAGGCCACTGCAAGTGACACACATTCTTTGTTAAAAAATAAAAAAATAAAAACATTAAAAGAGAGTTTTGCTTACCAAGCAAGCTCCTAAAGGAGTGGTGTGGAAGTTTTGAACTCCTCTGGATATCTAAACTTATCTTGGGAAAATTTTCCTGGCTTAACGAAATGGAAATGGTTTGTTTTACCTTCATTCCTTTTCAAATTACAGAAATAATCACAAGTGAGCTCACCTCCAGAGGTGAGCAATTTCCTACGTCGGTACTTCCTTTTGCAGACAGGTATGCATTGCTATCACTGGTGCACAGTTATGGGGTTTAGAAAGTGTCATGCAAAGCATACAGGAAGCCAACCTGACACTTGTCATTACTGAGGAATGCCTATACTTAGAACAGGGAACTTAAAGGCAGGGGTCATAATTTTGTTCTGCATTGTACAAAAAGGTCCTTGATTTATGACTGTGATGTCCAGTGCTATGATGACTCACGTGATACCGTTACCAAAGGCTTACAGCTGGAGTTGTAATTATTATTTTATTGGCCACAGTCAGTGATCACACTGATTTCAGCTGTGGGAGATGAAAATATCCCTTTTAGCCTGAAAATTTTTGTAATAATTTCAAGCTAGTGCTCTTTCCACTATAACAATGAAGCTGAATTATTTGGCTAATGATAGTGATACATCTTAATGTGAAGGCAACTGCAAGGAACAGCTGTAATATTACAAATTTTCTCGGTTACTTGTTTATAGTATTTTGTGATGATAGGAAAGAAAGAATCATTGTAATAGCATGATCACCGATCAGGAAAATGCAGCACTGTGTTACTTTTCTTACTGAGCAGAAAGAAAGTGGGGAGTTTGGCAAAGAATAGGGAACATTTCTGCAAGCTAGCTCTCTTAAATTAATAGGAATTTTCCATTGTTTTGTCTAACATAAACCCAGTTTGTTTATTTGCTTTTAATTTCAGAGGGTTTTTGGTGCATTGCAGTCATAGTGCACCCCACTGAGATAACCTAGAAGGACATTATGTTTCCACGCACAAGGAACAAATCATGCTCTTGCAGGCTATAACTTCTTTAATTTCAATTAAGGAAAGCGACAAGAAAGAACAGAAAATAAACACTCCATGACAGAATATAGGAAAAATGTCTCTTTTATATATCTTACAGGAAGCAAAATTTAGCATAAAGAACAGTAGTTTGGAGTTGGAAACATAAGTACGTTAATATTCCTTAAATTTAAACTGTGTGTAAGATCTCCTTTAAAGGAAGGGTTAGGAGTACACAACACTCTCACAGTTTTTCATAGTACCACTGAACAACACTAATTTTTGACAGGCATTGATTCAGGATCATAGGATTTGGAACAGGGAGAAGATCTATCCCTCAGAATCTGCTAAAAGCTTTCAAAACAAACAAAAAAAATCCTCCTCACTATTTCTATTTTCATGGCATATCCTTAAACGTACCAACTCAAAGTGTGTAGCCACATGATTACATGATAATAAAGAAAGGTCTTGCAGGGAAAAACTTTTAACTATACGTCCCATGTATCAAAATTCAGATAGGAAATATAAAAAAAGGTAAGAAACAATGTATTATTCTGAAAATACCATGATTTAAACTACCCACCCAAGCACAGTATCATGCTTCTTATGACTTTGAATAGCTGGGGATAAAGAGCCTAAATCAGGATTTAACACCTGTTAAAATTTAAAGGGGATCTGTATGGGTTTTCTTAAAATTCTTAAAGGTCCCTGCCTTGTTCAGGGTACCCTGAGCTTGTCCTGCCATCCTGCCCACTGCGGAGGGGAACCAGTCACCCAGTTTGGGTTCTGCCACCCCTGTGTGATTGCGATCTTGGGCCTGGCAAGCGCTTGTATTCTGCTTCAAAGAGTGGGCAGACCATAAGTTAAAGCAAAATGAACTGATTATCATTCTAAAATGTACTTGTCAAGTAGTGTTTGCAGCAACTATGCACAAGAAAACACCAGGTGTTTTGAGCTACTGACGCTTTGCTTTGTAACTTCAGGGTGGTCTCTGGTCCACTGGCCAAAGAGCTGTCGACAGTCACCCAACTCTGCCAGATGGGACGCAGACATTTTAAAACATCTATCTTCACAATTGCATTTGAAGGATCAGACTGTCATCTGTGATCATACCTTTAATTTTTTATGTTTTTCTCTGGGGATTCCACTGAAATGAGCTTGGAAGGGGAAAGGGGACAAAACCAGGCTCGTCAGTGATGAGCGATGGGTTGATGTGCCAGAAGTTGAAGAAATGAGCACTAATGGGATCCCTCAATCTGCTTCACCAGGTGTTGGCTATGATGTACCACACCTGAAATGTTCCTACAGCAATGCCCGCAGCATGAGGAACAGACAAGAGGAGCTCGAAGCTTTGGCAGTCCCAGAAATTTGACATCACTGGCATAAGTAAAACCTGGTGGGATGAGTCCTGTGACTGGAGTGCCCTGTTGGACCGTTACCAGCTCTTCAAGAGGGATAGGCAGGGCAGAAGAGCTGGAGGGATGGCACTGTGTGTAATAGAAGGTTTGGAATATATGGAACTCACAGTTGGCAATGGCACAGTTGAGAACCTCTGGGTAAGAATCAAGGGGCAGACAAATAAAGTGGATATCATTGTGGGAGCCTGCTATAGAACTCCTGGCCAGAATGATGATGATGAATTATTCTTTGAAGAACTAAGGGACACTTCCAAGTAAACTGCTCTAGTCCATATGGGGGACTTCAACTTGCCAGAAATTACCTGGGAGTATCACACAGCTAGTACAACCCAGGCCACAAGATTCCTAAAAAACCTGGATCACAACTTCATGAAACAGGTCCTATGGGAGGCAGCTCAGAAAGATGCCCTCCTTGACCTGCTGCTTTTCAACAGAGTGGATCTCATGAGCAAGGTGGACATTGGTGGCCATCTTGGCCACAGAGACCACAAAGTGATTGAGTTTAAAATCCTCTGTTGACAGAAGGAAAAGTGCCATCAAAACCTCAACTCTGGACATGAGGAGAGCAGACTTCAGGCTTCTCAGGGAATTAATAGGCAAGATCCCCTGGGAAAAATTTTTTTGCAGATATTGAGGTCCATCAGCATTGGTTACTTTTTAAACATCACCTCCTAAGGGCACACGAGCAGGCAATTCCCAAATGTCAGAAGTCAAGCAGGTGAGGCAGAAGGCTGACTTGGCTAAGTAGGTGTCGTCTCTGAAATAAGGCAAAAAAGGAAGGTGTATGCCCAGTGGAAGCAAGGTCAAGTTGTCATGGGAAGAATTCAGAGATGCTACTTGCTGCTGTATGGAAAAAATTTGTGTGGCCAAATCTCAGCTAGAACTGAAAGTGTCCAGAAATGTGGGGGACAATAAAAAGAGTTTTTAAAAATACATTAATGTCGGTAGGCAGTACAGAAATAGCATTGGCCAGTTACAGGATGAGGATGGTCACCTCACAAACAGGGACAGAGACAAGGCAGAGGTGTTTTACACTTTCTTTGCTTCTGCCTTCAACATGGATGATGCACCAAAGGGACCTCACTGCCCAGAGCTGGAGGACCATGACTGTGAGAATGATCAACTGCAAGTTGATCCTAAAACTGTGCAGGATCTGCTGCTCCAGCTGAATGCCTACAAATCTACGGGGCCTGATGGGATTCATCCTTGAATCCTCAAAGAGCTGGCTGATGTCATTACAAAACCTCTCTTGATGATTTTTGAGTGATCTTGGGAATCTGGAGAGGTCCCAGCTGATGAAGCTGGTAAATGTCGTCCCAATTTTCAAGATGGTTAAGAAGGAGGATCCTGGAAACTACAAGCCCATTAGTCTCACTTCAGTGGTCACAGCACCAAGACTGACAGAGTTCAAGAAGTGTTTGGATGATACTCTTTGGAATACGGTGTGACTCTTAAGGATGGTTCTGTGCAGCATCAGGAGCTGGACTCAATGATCCGTGTGGGTCCCTTCAAACTCAGCATATTCTGTGATTCTGTGATTCAAAATTAAATGCATTCACCTGGTTTTCTGCTAGTAAGAAAATCAAGAGTTTTAAAACCACATTCCAAATATTTAGAAGTGCTGATGTCCCCAGGGCAGACTTAGTACTTGGCCAGACAGTAAATAAAACATTAGTTTGAGGCAACATCAAGTTATCTGTCAATGAACAGATCATTTACCTGTTGAGAGTTAAGTGTTCTTTGCAGACTGTTAAGGAGTGATATAAACCTTAGTACACAACCCCTTATATAATACACATCAGAAATATGCTTTATATAAACATGGACATGAGAATTATGAAAGCAGCTTATTACTAGTTATTGACAGCGTTTAGAAGTGATGACAGCCAAGCAGGATTGGATTGATAGTATGTTTGGGATGAGAGCCCTCCCCCAGATTTGGCTTTCAGGGAGTAGAGACACCTTGACAACATTACATAAGTAATCTAGACACATTCTTTTTCCCCTTGACAACACGAATTCATTAACCACTGCTTAAATTGGCATGTAGTCATCATCATTGTCAAGCACAACTTTGTGTTTATAAGGCTTGTTTTCGTAACTTAAAAAAAAATAATTTCAGATCTGAAGAGGATGATATACTAGACAGAATGGGAAAAGGTGATCAACAGATTCTAGAAGTGCTCTAATTCACCTGAAAAGCTTCAACTATGTGCTTTAAAGTGTTGATAAAAAGCCACCATGACATTTGTCTACTTACTATCATTTTTCATCAATTCTTTTTCATACTTGACTCCTGTTGACATCCAGCTGTCTGGAATTTTTCAAGAGTTCTAAAATTTTGTGAAGAATAGACTCCAAATAATCAACACTTCTTTACACCAGTCTTCCAGGTTTTTAGGCAGGAGTAACAAAATTTTCAGATTTTAATGCTTGTCCCTCACAGGTATCCTTAGTAATTAAAAGAGGAGAAAGTTCTTCAGTTCCTCATGTGTATACTATTCTGCTTCTTCCCAAATCCGTCCAATAAGCCTGTCATTGAAATAACTCCAGATTTTCTTTTCAAACATTCCTTTCAGATCAACTTTGGTCATAATTTTCTGCAGTGAAGCAACTAAGTTATATGCTTGTCAGAGCAGTCCTTCAAAGTGCCCAGTTTCAATCTCTATATTCTTTTTATTTGTCAGCAGAAGGTCTGTGGTGAAGTTATTTGTTGTTCTATGAAATCCCTTAGGAAATGAGAAATGGCCATTTGTGATTTTAGGAACTCCGGTTACATTTCTGAAGTGGGCCTGTAAGATTTCCTGTACATGTCTGTCAGACTTGCACATTTCTCAAAATTTTGCTCTATGCTGTATTTGCTTAAGACACAATGGGACAAGTCCCTGGTGTTCCTGTTGATATATTAAATGTTTTATTTAATCATGTCTTTTTAATAAATTAGTATATAGACTAATTCTGATGTTGCTTATTTCTAATTAATTTATAATTACAAAATCTAAAGAAAAATGAGGGTGGAAACTGCATTGTTCAATGCCTCTTTTGAGCTTGTCCTCCACGCATTTTAAATTTCAGTGCAATGAATCTGTTACCTTTGACCACAGTGGTTTTTTAGGTTGATAGTTGCTCCAAAATCAGGTGCATCTCACTGGAACATAGATTATCTGTTCATCCGCAGAGGTTTTGCAGGATTTAATGCAACTCTTCTGTGCACATTTGACCTGTGCTGCCCTTCTTCTCCTGTATGATGTGCAGAGATGGCAGCAGCAGGTGCCATGGCTGGGCGTTGTGGAGCTGAAGGCCCAGTTTTCTGCTTCATACCTTGTTTTATGAGACTGAAATTCAAGGTCTGCTTACAAACCAGTCCTATATATGAAATGCTGAAGTGCTAAAATTTTGTTTTGCATCTTGCTTGTTTGGATCCTTGGCTTTTAAACAATCCCTCAAATTATAATGGAGAAACATATATTGATGTGAGACAGCAGTACACAAAGCACTGGTATGTGAAATGAGAGCATGTCTGCACTGGCTGTCAACAGTTGCACAACAATGCATCCATTTTTCCACTTATTAGATCTACATCTTAACACAATTTTGACCTGCTTCTTGGATACCTTCTAGGCCTACCAGAAAATTTTGTGTACCATGCAAGTCATGTTCCAGCACTTTAATTTCCAGAAACCTTGTGCAAAGATATATGAGTTAGATAATGTGTTAAACAGCAGAAGTGGGAGCCTTTGATAATATTCAGTTGTTGCTTACTATGCACTCTTTTTTATATAAATCAGCAGGATCGTGATAGACACACGGAATGGTAATAAATGAATCTTGAACTAGTTGCAAAAAGCCAGGAGAGACTGGAGATATAAGTTGCACACTGATAAGAAGCACATGTAAAGTGTTTGTGGGTGAGACTTTGGCTTTATTTGCAGTGGAACAAATCTTACGTGAATCATGGTTCCTTTGATCAACTTACATAAGGAAAGGAGATGAAAATTTCTGGAAGAGAATGGTCCCACTGGTCAGGTCTGAATACACATTTCTGGGCTCTGCTTCCCTGGACACATGTAGTGGAAGAGGGATGGTTCCACTGGAGTCACTCTCCGGACCTCACACATAAACAGAAATGGCACCAGGGCTAAAGGCCCTCTTGGCCAACCCACAGTACCTGCAGCTCCTGCCCAAATAGAGAAAACTCCTTTCCTTTGGGTTTCACTGACAATCTGGAGCTTGGTCTTTAAGCTGAATTCATGAGGAAAGAACTAAGGCAGAGAGAATAGGTAAGGTTCAGTCTGGCTGTGCTATCCCAGGTGGCATTTGGAAGGGAAGGCTGGAGGAGGTCAGAGATCATCCATATTTTTGTCTTCTGAATGTACCTTAATCAGCTGCAGAACAAGAACACCCTTCAAGGGAGGATCTCTCAGGTTCATAACTGACCAGCTACAACTTGTACAAGGAAGGCTGGAAAATCTGTTCATTTTCTTCTAGTTGTTCTTTACCACAAAATATGTGGTTTATTTTCCTAGCATAGAGGCCTTACAAAGGTTGGGTGAACCCTTTCTTTTTGGCCTGGTTCTGGATTTCTTTTCTTAGTTTTACAGCTAGTTTCCTAACAATAAGAGCAAGGACTATCCTGCCTTCAAAATATGTCAAAACATATTGCAAAATTGGAACACTTGAAGCTGAATTGCACATTTGTCCATGGCCTCAGTGGTGCAAGTTGTGTTAATGACGAGAATTCTTTGTATCAAAGCTTTGCATTTTAATGTATCTACTGGGATTCAGTTCAGAAGTTTAGACACTCACATAGAGGTGTCTGCTTCTAGGTATGTACAAACACACTGAATATATAGTTTCCACTATAGTCAAAGAAGAACGAGTTAATACAGAGGCGAAGACTGGCTTGTCTAGCCCTCAAGCCAGTTCAAGGCTTAGTTGCCTAAGCATAAATATCTTTTATGACTCAAGTGCCACTGTTTTGCGTTGTCTGCCTGAACAGGAGGGATTGCGTGTAGGCATGTATGGAGAGGGGTAGCTAAACTAGGGGCTCTGGGAGGGGGTGGTGGAGGTGTTATCATCTGAGGTGTGGAGCACTGAATCAAAGAATCACACAATATGCTGAGTTGGAAAGGACCCACAGGGATCATCGAGTCCAACCCTTACGTCTGCACAGGGTATCCCGAACAGTCAGACCATGTGCTTGATAGGAATGTCCAAATGCTTCCTGAACGCTCTCAGGCTTAGTGCTGTGACCACTTCCCTGGGGAGCCTGTTCACCCCCTGGGTGAAGAACCTTTTTCTAATATCTAATATCCAGCCTAAACCTCCTCTGACACAACTTCAGGCCCTTCCCTCGTGTCCTGTCACTGGGCAGGACCCCACTAGTGACAGGTCTCCAGTCTGATGTCACCTCATTCACTATTACCCTCTGTGCTCAACCCGTGAGCCAATTGCTCACCCAGCACATGATGTGTTTATCCAGCTGTGCTGGACATATTGTCCAGAAGGATCCTGGGAGAGACAGTATGGAAAGCTTTCCTTCCACAGTGGAAGGCTGTGAGAACTGCTGCAGTGGGTGCTTGCCTGGGAAGTACTGTGTGTAGGTTTCCCCTTGGTGAGGCATTATGAAATAACATGGCCAGAAGGGGAGGGTCCTTTTTCAGGGAGGTGTTATGAAGTTCCAGTGTTTCATGACTTTTGCTCAAAAATGTAGAAGGAAACAGTGTGTTGGGTTCATTCCTCTCTGTTGTTAGATCAGGCTTTTAATTTTATTGTTTTTACTGCTTGTTCTGATTCATAAGTGATAGGATATTTACGCTCCTTGGGACAGGATCAATCAGGCTTATATGGGTAGATGGAGATACGTTTTGACAAATGAAAACCCATTCAGCATGAAAACAAAATGTAATTACAGCAGTGTTTTGTGTAGAACCAGACTGATTAGTTTTGGTGTAATGATCTAGTACTCCGAGTGTTTTTGTGCACCAGGACAAATGTTGCCCTGAAAGATAAAATGTGTCTCCTTAACATTCTTATTTTCTCTGTGCATGAGTAGCTTAATTCTGTTGTTCACTAAGCAGATACCAAAGGGATCTTTGAGTAGATCTTGGCGCCGTAAATGAAACAGAAATTCTGCTGGAATATCCTCTTTTACATAATGTCTCTCACTAATTGGCTTGCGAGAGAGGGCAGCACATTTGCATGTTAGTTTATGGCTCTGTGCTGTAAACAGATCATTGATTATGACCAGCCTTAAAAATATTGCCCAAAAGATATGTCTCCAGGGAAGATCCAGAGCACATTCGCCATGCTACAGATATATTTGTCCTGTTTATCTGTAGATATGTGATGTAACTGAAAACTTTAATATCATTACAGTGATATACAATAGTCTTAAAAGAATTCCAGTTTGCCACTCAGGAAGACACGTAATAGTAGAATATAAGTTGTGGAAATTAATAATATCTAATAAATAGAAAAAGTACCTTGATAGTGAATGACCATTAGACTAGACTAGAAGTTCTAGAAGTTCTTTTAAAGTTTTGGTTTTTTTTAGGTAAATGCTGTGGAAAGGAAATATGTCATTGAAATTGATATGAGCCAAAGTTCCAGTGATTCACTTGAGAGGTATGCTGGGTAAAGCTGTTTGGGTTAGTCCTGCCTCAGGACAGGACAAACCCATTCGTGGGGTTGTCTTTGCTCAAGGCCCAGGACGCACTTGGTGGGTAATGAGGAAGGATGGAAAGATTCAGTGTGTGCCTCAAGGAAATTTAACCTTGGGGAAGAACTAATTCATATTTCTGAGTTGTTTTTGCAGAACCATAAGAGTTACCAGATAAAAGACCTGACCAGAGCTAAGGCCGGTATCCAATGATGATCCAGACCAGTGAACCAGCCCTAAAACCAGAACTGTGATGATGACCAAAAAGCCAAAGGATCCGAAATAGACTGATGCTGGTGTTGAGCTTTGATGACAGACGACGGCCTTAAAGACTGAACAAAGACTCTTTCTGTATATATATGTATATTTGATACGGGAGATACAGTGTTACGTAAGGAAATAGTATGGAATAAGGGGTGGAGAATGTGGTAGTTTAAATTTTAGGCTTTGGTGAGGTTTGTTGTTCTTTAGGCCTTCCTTAACAACTGGGGTCAAAAACTAAGGAAGTATTCCATCCTATTCCCTCACGTAATCAGGTGTATAAAAGATAGGTGACGGGGGGGAGGCTCTCTCTCTTGGGCTTCAGCTTTCCTCCCGGTCACAGCCTGTGACAGCAGCTCTCAGTGTTTAGGCCTCGCTTATCTCTGTGGGCTGGAGGCCTGGACCGAGGGCTCTGTCCGAGTCGTGTCAGAGGGAAGGGATTTGCTGTTCTTAAGGGAAGTGGTGAGACTTTCATTGTATTAGCTATTTTGTTAAGCTATCCCCTGAGTTTCGATTGTGTATATCTGTTGTGTTTTACCCCTTTTGTCCCTTTTCCCCTTCCCTTTCCCCTTTTCCCCTTGGGGTTGGTTGGGGGTTCCCTGGGGTCCCTACTCATATGTACATAGTGTTTCATTGTATATAATTCTATATCTATATATATAATATATTTGCTGCAATTTTCCCCCTGCTACCTTTTTTCTCTTTCTCCGTTTTTTTCGGCTGTGCGGGGGAAGGCTGTCCCGGGTTGCTGGGGGTTTGGCCGGGAGCCAACCCAAACTTACACAATCAAGTTATATATAATCTTTTTATTACATTTTTAATGGTGTATAGTGCATGTACTATATTTTTATATGACACATTGTAATAATTTTACAATGTATAATATAATATGTAATTATTATATGTTTTATTATGTATTATAAAATTGTTACAATATATCACTATAGTATATCTCATATAGACAATTATATTTCATAATACATCATTAACTTCCAATAAATAAATAAAGTATTTCTTACATGATATAGATTATATGAGTGAAGTGAAATGAAGTGGTGACATGGTGGTTGAGATATGAATCAAAAGGCTAAGAAATGTTTGATAAGAAGAAGTGCTTGTTTGGTTTTGTGATGGGGAATTCAAACAATGAGAAAAATAAAAGCTAGAAAGGAACAAATTATGGAACTAAAGACCAAATATTTGGAATTATTTATGTGACAGCTATTCACAATACACATAACTAATGTCAGCTCTTGAAGGTCCAGGTTTATTTCAGTCTCTCACTCATGCTGGAATCTTTTGGGTTTTTTCAGTGTTTCTCAGCAGTGTGTGTTGTAGATTCTGCAGTTCAGGACAGAGTTCAAATGTATTCCATGAATCAGAAAAATCCCTTTTTTCCCATGGAATACTTCAAGGCATGAACAGTAGTTTAAACAATGTTCCCGTGAACTGGTTTTGCTTAAGAATAAGAAATCCATCAGCAGAATCTGTTCACCTAAGCACACTTGTTGTAACATGTAAGCACATGTGTTGTCCACAGATGGCCCAGTATCTCGGAACCTGAACTTCTGTTAAGTGGCCTTTTTCAACATTGGAGATGAGAAAACAAAACAATTCTTCTTGTCTCATTTGCCTAATCTAAACTATCTGCTAACTAGCACTCACCAGGAGAGGGCTGAGCATAGGACACTGATCCCTTTAAATCCTCTGTGAATCACTGGGGCCAGATTTTCCTCTCTCATGACGTTCAGCGTTATTGGTGTCAATAGTTTCTTAAGGTTGATACTAAAATAAATGAGAGAAAATAGTTATCTTGGCTCTTTCTCATCAATAAAAGGGCAGTCAATAAAGGGAAACTGACAGTCATCATTTAGGCAAAGTAGTAAGAGAATTGTTTTGGATGAGTTCTGACCTTTCCTGCACAAAGTGGATAGCACCCAACTTTGCAAGGCTTCAGAGAAATGGGAACTAAGCTTCTGGCAGGTTTAGCTAACAGCATGGGGAGTTCACAGAGCAGCACGTCTACTGCTGTTTTACTTAATCTTCATGAAGACTGTTGGCATTATGTTTCCAAGAGATTCTGGTGCCAGTCAGCATCAGGGCAAAACGAAGACTGAAATTACTGTATGTTCTTACAGAGTACCCGGACCTGAAGGTGCTTTTCTCTGCGCCTTTAACTTTTCCACACGTGCTCATCCCAGACCCGGGAAGACAAGTGTCCTAGGAGGTGCAGAGCACCAAACCCACCCTTCCCTGTGCAGGCACTCCTCTGGCCATGGCCTGGTGCGTGGCTGAACACCCTGGTAGTCTCTGGGTGATAACTCTGCTCTCCACAAGCACTATCAGCATGTGCAACCAATTCATGGCATCTTCAGTTTTGAAAAGGAATGAGTGAACTCAGCATGTGGATTTTGCCATCTTGTGCGTGTTGATTAAAGGGCGGGTAGGGAATACGAAGCAGAGGTGGATCTAATCTTAGCAAGTGATTGGTCTCCTCTCCATGGAGACAAGCCTCACAGAGCCAAGCAGCTGAAATGCTGTCTTCTGATTTTCTGCTCGATGTCACTGAGCTGTGCCACCATTTAGCAGAGACATTTTTCTGCAGACAAAAGCCACTGTTCACAGGTAGCAGAGCTGCGACCTTGGATCAAGTGGCTTCTGACCACCAGAAAGAGGCTGACCTAAGAGCAGTCATTATTCAGAACTCTCTGTCCAGCCACCCAGTCTGTGATTTCTACATCCCTCTTCTCATTCTTTTCTATGTTTGATTTCAATTTTCCCATATCACACTACAGGCTTTCCAGTCATGCTTCTCTTTGCACTGCAGAGGAATAATGAGAACACAAATTTTCTTTTAAAAATGCAATAAATAAAAGGGACTTCCTAAACAGCCACCTTCAAGAAGTCTGCATGACTGCAATTGGAGGCTATGGATAATCCTCAGAACTGCTTTACTTTAAAGCATTTTCTATCAAGTTTCAGCTAAACGTAGCAAAAATGTTGGGAGATGATGGCAATACAAGTGGTTTAGAAACCTTGAATGATGTAGCATTCAAAAATGCCATTCATCATGGGCAAGGGACAGAGGAACCACTAGAAAAGGCTATTCTGGAACATGAATGGGGCATACATTTTTAGTGGTAGAAAATTCCATCAGGAAACACTCTTGCTCTGGGAATTCTACAGGTCATGGTGTGATATTTTTACTCAGCGAAGAGTCTTCACCCAAAGGTAAAGCCGAATTCTAAAAAGACCAGCATGTAACTAGTGTGTAGCAGCCACAAAAAACCACCTCCCTGGGCCTGCCTGAGCAGACAGGGAACTGAAATGAATGGCTGGGAAGGTGACTCCTGAACATTTTTCTGGATAGAGAATTCTGTCTGTGGTCTCTGGAATATTTGAATCACGGATATATTTAACATCAAACTTTCTATTCAGAAACCATCTGTTTTTTACCACCAAGAGCTTCTATCATGCAATATGGAGCTGCATACCAGATGTAGACTGCCTTCTGTGGCCCCACAGATCTCTCATGGTCTTCAGATCATAATCCATGAGCCATAAATGCCTATGTGCAACATAGATAGGGATCAGAAATGCACAGTTTTAATCATCTTTGTCTTTGAAAAGGGACAAATATATTCAGTACCTGAAGCTTAAAATTTTGTTCCAGAATGGATCTCTTACTTCTGCTTATGTCTTGATAGATACTTTAAAAATTACTAGTTAAATTTATTAGTTTAATACTTCATCAACTACCATGTATTATTTTTTAATTATGATATTGCTAATGATCAGTGTTTAACATAAAGTGAATTTGGTGGCTGGCTTCTCAAAAGAACTTATACAGCAGTACTTGAATCCAAAACACAGAGGATCACAACCCTGCACCTTTGCTACACTTGTTACCCCACACACATTACTGTACACTATGGAAAATTTCCTCATCCCCTACTGATAAGCATCCAGGATGATCTATGGTAGTATGGGAAAAGTCCAGTCCCCAGCACGCCCCTGGACTTGCTGCACTTGATGCCTTGGCTGCCTGCGTGGTCGGTGTAGAGAGAGGAGCTCCTTCAGGGAGGCAGCTCCAGCCAGTGCCATGGACAGCACAAAGCCAGCAGAAAACATGAGCCCAAGTGGCGCTGCTACTCTGCTTCTGTGGAGAGCCTGGGTGCTGGAGGCACCTGGAGCAAGAGCTACATGCTGGTGGCTGGAGGAGGTACATCCTAGAGGGCTGAGGGTCTCGATGAAAAATAACTGCTGAGAGAAGTAGTGAGTTTTGCACTGTACTCAAACACTGAGAAACGTGTTTCTTCTTCCCAGGACACTGCTCTAACTCAGAGGAAATGATGCTCAGAGGTGGAGCCAGACAGGAGAGGACATCAAAGAAGAGTAGCTTCCATCTGCATGATGAACATTTTGATTTAGCAGCAAAGATAAAGCAAGAATCTGAAGCCCACACACACAGAGTCCTTGCAGGAGCAGAGCTGCATTTGGGTCCCAGCTTCTGCTTTGTTTCCATGGACCATTGCCTGCCACTGCCTCGTTGTCTGTGTCTCAGGGACGTTGTGTGCATGTCTCAGTGCTGCTGGCATCAGCAGCCAGGCAGTACTGAAAAGAATTCTGGTTTGTGCTCATGAACACTGGACCCAAGTTTTGCAGGCTTTTTTCTTTCTAGATAATATTTTTCTTTTTTATCCTGAAATAGAGTGTTATGTGTCTTTCACAGTTCTGATATGATCTTTCATGGCATTTCCCACCATATTTCTATTATTTCTTTTACCCCAAGATGTGAGAAACACATTACTCATAAAATATTCCCTGCCTCCTCCTTTCAGTTTTCAGTGAAATAATAAAAGACCTGCCACAACTTGTGTGCTTTAGTCCTCATCACTTCTGCCCTGTTTTCAACAGCCACTTCTTTCAGGGAGTATAAAACCTCCAGATTCAGCTTATAAGCCAAAGAAAACAACCGCAGTTCACAGAAACCCCTTAATAATTTCAACAAAAAGCTGATGGAGATATTTAGTAATTAAAGATTTCATATTTTCTTACTTAATTTCCTTCCTTCATCATGTTCTGTGATGGGCTGGGAATATTTTTTCTACTCATTCCATGACACCACATTGGAAAGAAAAAATGTTTGCACAACTGGCAATTTTTTCTATTGGAGTAACTTTGTCATACTGTTATATCTTAGATTCATGGAATAAATATTTATGTGTATCCTTTCTCCAGGCAACCTTCAAATCAACATTTTCCTCATTAGATTGTTGCAGCACTTAGATTAAGTGCTTTGGCATAAGAAAGTAATTCTATCCCAAGTTCGTGTGTTAGTGTTTGGCAAACTCTAATATGTAAGAAACCAATGGGATTTATCAGGATTCTGTGCCATGCATCCTGTGAACTACTGTGCAAAGATTGGAGGATGGAAAGCAGTCAAACTTTTGACATAGGAGGAGCTCTTATGAATCTGATACCTTAGGAACTACAACTCTTGCTCTGTCTATTATGTGCATGGTTGTTCTCTCCACAAAACCTCTGAGGCTCAGCCAGGAGAAACTTACTCATGTCTATACTCCCATTTCTGTGTTTTAGAGACAAAATTGTGTTTTCCCTCATAGGAATTAGAATGGAAATGAAGTTTATACAATCTCGAGTTCAGTAAATAATCATTTGAAGTCATACATGATATGAAATGTCTTTCTGGCTTACACATAGGTATGGCTGGACAACGTGCAACTTGCTTCTAGTGAAACACATTCGGATGCCTCCTGTACAATTGCTCCTTTTCTTCAATGACATCATTCCTTTACCTCTTCTTGAAAAAGAAAATGCATTTAGTCATCTAAGTTGGAGCACCTGCATACTCCTTCTTTGTGAGTTTTACAGAGTAATTTTTTCTTGTGCCTTAGGCTAACCTGCTTTGCCCACAGAAATTGGTCTGATGTTACAAAATAACTCGGTCCCTCATTTTCTAAGCCTTTTCTGATAGGAATGCTTACTGCTGAAAGTGCTGAAAGCTCAGTCTTTGGAAAATTAACAGCTATACAAGCCTTAAGACGTCAAACTGAAAAAAGAAAATTCCTGCCTCTCTATTAATTTTTATACACATGTACAAGGATGGCCAATAACCACTGTCATTGATAAAGTACACAAATTAGTAACAAGAAAGTTTCAATATGTTATTGCAGCAGATTAAGAAATGACTGAGCATAAGATGAAATAGTAAATGTAAAGACAACTTCCATGTTATTATAGTTTTGTCCTCTCATCTCCCTGTTTTAATTGGATCCTTTGTTGCA
Organism: Grallaria varia; assembly: GCA_013396735.1. Taxonomy (NCBI): domain Eukaryota; kingdom Metazoa; phylum Chordata; class Aves; order Passeriformes; family Formicariidae; genus Grallaria; species Grallaria varia. Next base: position 506,445 of record VWZG01004209.1, on the reverse strand, counting down.
GCCTATTTCTAAAACTCTTATTAAAATGTTACCTTCAGTCTCCTGAGGTTGAACAGGTTTCCATCAGTACGGTATTGGATGTAGATGCCATTTTCTTCATCAAGGTCTGCCGTGGCCCTTTGGAGCATCATACTGAAGAATATTGTGAACAGAGTTGGTGCGAGAACACAACCTTGCTTCACGCCATTGGTTATTGGAAAGGGCTTGGAGAGTGCATCGCCATATCTGACTTGGCCACGCTGATCTTCATGCAGCAGGATGACCATTTTGAGGAACTTGGGGGGACATCCTAAACGTTCCAAGATCTGCCACAGGCCTTTTCTGCTCACAGTGTCAAAAGCTTTGGTGAGATCAACGAAAGTTACATAGAGTCCTTTGTTCTGTTCCCTGCACTTCTCCTGCAGTTGTCTGAGAACAAATACCATGTCTGTGGTAACAATACCTCAGCCTTGGCCATATTGACTACCATCAGTGGTCCACTCTGGCCTCCAATCGGGAGGCGTGGAGACACACCATCCATAACGCTGCTGATTCCTTTGAGAATGCACGCAGAATCAGTCTGGAGGAGAAAAGACAACGCAGAAAGAACCGTGCCTCACCAACACCGCCTATGGAGACTTTCTGCTGCGCCTTTTGCAACCGGGCTTGCCTATCTCGCATCGGCCTCTTTAGCCATCAGCGCGCTTGCAGCAAGCGTGGGTAGAGCCCTTCCCAAATCTTCGTTCACGAAGCCGAGCCATGATTAAAATGTTGCTGTAAAGTGATATATTCTGTTGCTTAATATTGAATGTCAGGGCTTGGAGCCTAACCATGCAGAAATCTCGCCTGAGTCAGCAGAATGGCAAGTGCAGAATTTCTACAGAGAGAGGCATCACCTGCCCTGTCACACTCTCACAGAAGTGGGGCACCGGCTCAGCTTCAGGCCAGAGGGAGGCAAAGCTTGAGACAGACATAACCAAAGCAGAGAAAAAGCAGAAAGCATACAAAGGCTGACTTTAATTTACTTGATTATTATTTTAAGAGGCATAAAAATCTGATCCAGTGTGGGTAATTTTTTGGAGAACAAGGTTGGGATATTTGCAGTATAAATACTGAACTTACTGAAAAAGCAAATGATAACAGATAAGTGTGATGTCAACTCTACCTGAAAGAAATACAGTATTCAGTAAGAATACATAGATGTACATTGATGCAGTTTGCAACCATATAGATTAAAAGAACACTATAAAATTGCAGAAATTACAGCAGAAAAAGTGCTCAAGATGTAGACTTTACTCTCTCAGGCCAGATTTCTATGTCTGTCTCCTTCCATATTTTGATTTATGTTTTCCCTTGTAGCTGTGCACTCTCATGTTATCAGTTGACACCAGATTATGCCCACTTATTTTAATATACATAATTTCTAATGAAGGTTATATATCTCTATTCAATATCACAGTCACAAATATATACACACATGTTCATGCAAAATATTGTAATCCAAAAAGCAAAACTACACAGTTCTATTTCTTGTTTGGCCAGCTGGGGAATTACACAAGTTAGTCAGTCTATGAAAAATAATATATTATGCTTCCTAAAATTTTTTTGCTCTTGCAATTTCGCTCAGAGAAAAATATAGAGAAAACCACACTGTTCATCAGCTTAACTTCTAGATGCTTCAAAAGGAATGCAGAAAAAGTAAATGTTTAGGTTGAGGACAATCTAGTCTGTCTAAAATAATTCATGGCTGTCTCACTGTGGGAGTAGTAATTATTGATAAACTTCTGTTTTCTATTCTTTTTTTGAAAGTGTTGAAGTTGTGTAACCAGCAGCATTTGTAGAGGGCTGATTGGACTTGGTTTATTCACCAAGACTCAGCTACTGCAAAGCTAATGAGGCTGCTGAACTTGATGACTTCATACAAAGTGTATATAGGACGCTGAAAGATGCTTAGTTTCTGCCATTTTATTAAAATGCATTTTGTAAGTTTAATAACTGGTACAAATAGCAAAGAGATCAGAGGAAGGAGTCAAAGTCACATCCTGTGGCTAGTTGGGGATTAATGAGTCTTTCATGGCAGAGCGGTATGGCTGCCTTGGTCCTTGAAGATGCATTCTGATAGCATTGAGAAATTCCTTCAATTTTCATGAAATGTAAGTCTAGCCTTCCTTTGACTATGCAGTCCTTTATATTGCAATGAATCATTGGACAGATCAGAAATCCTTGTAAAAGAAACAGAAAATTCCCAGACTGTGTTTAACATTGAGACATTAGGTACCATATTCATATAGAGTATCTTTGGTTTTAAGATATAAGTCTTTGGTCCTGCATTATATGGTTTCTTAAAGAGTTAGTCTCGGTAAGGCAACTTTCCTAATATTTCTTCTTATCTGTCTGCTTTTGCAGCAGTAAGGAGCCCTTATTTCTCTTTTCTTCTTCTTTTCAACTCTTTTGAAATACACTTCAGCGTGATTTTTTTTTATTATATTATACTTTGAAGGGAAATTACAAACCTCCCCCAGTGATACTTATTTGTCCTGGTGTTTAATTCTTCTGGGTTCTTTCAATTCTTAGCCTTCTCACTGAGACAACCAGTTGGGACAGCAAGGAAATCCATCTGTTCAGGATATAAATACAGCATCAATAGGAATTATGCATAGTGTTTCAATCTTTAAAGAAAACTAAATATTCTCTGCATGACAGTGACCAGTTGTCACTCGCATTTTACCTAATGGTGTTACAAGTAGAGACTTCATTGCTATCATCATGATTATATTTAATTGTAATAGAAAAGTTATGCAATAAGCACTTTTTGGGCAGTGCTTTGAAGAATTTACAGGATGGTGCAGACTTTCTGCCTCATCCTGTGAGGCATTTCTCACACCTACTCTGAAAAATGCTCCTCGGCCCTAATAGATGTTTCCAACCCTGCTGTTCCTCTTCAATTTTTAAATCCACACTGGAAGGAAGCCTGCAAGAATCTGATGGAAAAAAGCCAAAGTCTAGAGCTGTCTTGCATTCTAGCTGTGCAGAAAGTGCAGAATAAGAGTGTGTTTGTCACCATTATGTCAGTGGCTTTCCTATAAAATCTATCGGCAGCCTTTTGTTTTTCCTTTTAGATACTGAAACACACAATTATTCTGTTTGGAGCTCTAATTTTGTCTGTCCCTGCATCTTGTGCCTCACACTTATTGGGGTGATAATTCACCAGCAGGGGCAATGCACCCTGGCTGTCATGGCTTGTAACTCCTGCGTGGCTGCTTGAGGTGCCCATGGGTCATCTCAGCCACTGCTGTGGGTTTCCTGACACCAGGCTGGGGGGCTCGTCCTGCTGATATTTCTCATAGGAAGGTGTGGAACAAGATAGCATGCAAAAATAAAGCTGGAAATGACCTCAAGTATTCATGTAGTTCAGCTGGCTAACCCAAGACAGAATCACCCATAACTGCAGTTTTTCAAAGATTTCTGGGGATGGATATTCAACACCGTCCTCAGGCAATCCCTGCAGAGCTTCACTATTCCTGCCATTAAAAAAAATGCCCTAATGCCTAACCTGACTCTTTCTCATTGCCATTTAAGTTCATCACAGTGGGGTTAGACTTCCTCAGTAGAAGTCCCAACAAAAATGTTAGTTATTTCCCCCTGGAAACACTGTGTGTGCAACTTTAATGCATTTTGTAAGCCTGCCTGTGCATTCTGCATTTCTAAAGCATTTTAAAGTATGTGTAAAAAGTCAAGAGGAATTGCATTTCTGCATTTAGTGTTGAAAAGGCTCTGTATATTTTAATTAAAATGGACAGCATCCAAGTGCAAGGTCTTATGTTCCCAGGGCTTGTAATTAGGTTGTGCACTGCCATCACTTGGATGAATCAGATGTTCCAGCATCTTCTTGTACATGTCAGGCTGGATAGTAGCAGGACACATTTAACTTTTGTAAAAGGGAAAACAAGAGGGGTTATATCACAACAAGGTATCTGGGAAAGCTGCATACACACTACACACCATACCTTGAAAAATTGTCCGGGCACCAAGACCAGAAACGTGGGATGTTCTTTTCTAGAGATGTAAAATAAGAATTCCTAGAGTTGGTCAAACTACCTGTCAAAATTTCTGTATAAATTCTTTGCCAGAAAAGGAACTGGAAAGGAGACTGATCAACAGTGCAAGAGTGCAGGTTTGCCTCTGTGCAGACACAGTGACTGCCTGACTGATAACTGACTGATAACTCTGTCAGCTTCTAGTAAGCATGTTGATTGACTTAGTTAATTTTCATTTGGACCTGAGAATGTAACTATGACTACAAGGATAAAATGATAAAATATGTAAGGGTTATTATACAGTAGATCTTTTTAAAGTGGATTTTTTTTTCTGTTATTATCCTGTATCCAGACATGGTTGTGAAGCTGAGTGAGCATAAACTATTTGAGATAAAATGCCAGATTCTGTCATTGGTGAAATATGGCTTATATTTGTTTCAACAGCAGATAATGCACATAGCTGACCTAAAAACATGTTTGCATGGTACACAGAATTTTGTCTCTACTTTACAAAAGACTGTTGCTACCTAGATTTCAAAAACAGAGCAAAACTCTACAGATGGGCATCACACTGTGAGCTTTTATTGTCTAACTGTGTTTAATGGTTGAACTGCCAAAACTAGCAGCAGGACTAGAATAAATTATGAACAGATGAAGAACTCTCTCATTCTTGTGTGATAATCCAAAGTTCCTTTATCTATAAATAATGATCCCAGGGTTTGCAAATGAGAAGCACAAATGTTATGTGAACAAATGGTAGGGAGTTTTTACATCCTTGTTAGAATGATCTTCTCTGACAAATCAAACACCAGATACCTACCTAAACAGGATGGAAACCCTGTAAATTAAGTGCCCATGGTACCTATATAAGATTTTGAAACTTGGTGTGCACAAGTTCTTCTTTGTAATGTTAGTGGTTTGTATTCATGAATATGATGACCCTGTGACTCACAGTCAGTGTTCCCTTTTTAGTCAAGAAGAAGAGGGTGCATTTTGCACAACAGATTGCTCAGCTTATCATCTTATGCACGTAAGCAATGCCATTTAAATCAAGTTTTCCTCAAACAAAATATTAGTTTTGCTTTTTTACAGTAATTCTGTCCACCTGAAGACTGGAATGTTTGTTTAAAACTGTTTATACCAACATCACTGATGCTAATTCTTCCTTGCAAGGATTTATACTGGTAGAGGTGTTTTCACAAAGAAATCACACTCAAATCAGGCAGATATTCTCATATAAATAGGACTAATAAAATGCATATTTGCACATTTTCTGTGTTTAATGAGCAGAAGTTCAAATGGGATTTATGCTTTAAGCTGAGTACGATGGAGAAAGAAAAAGAGAATGTCAATGAAAAAAGAACCATCTTCTCTTAGAGTTTTGAAATGTTCTGGCGACTTGGAATCATTATTTGGAAGAACACATACACTGAAACTTTTTTTGGCCATCACCTCAGGAACCTGCCTCCCTCTAGTCCCTGTGGTCTCATTTTTTGGGTTGTTTAAACTTTTCTCTCCTTCTTCTTATCCTTGTTTAATCTCTTAAATCTAAACTAGCCTGGTTTTCATTCAGTTCTACCTACAAGGAGATTCTGCTGCTGTGCAGTCCCAATGTTGCATAGGGTAAACATCATATCTTTTTCATGGGCAAGAAGTTCCCTACCTGACTGAATGCTGATGAATTATTTAAGCAGAATAACTACGGTATGCTATTATATGAATTATTCTTTTTATACTTACATCAGTTTATTGCCTTCATCCACTGGCTGTACTTTCTGAAGAAAAGTCAGTTTATTTAATCATTTTAACTTACATACATAAAATTATGATATATAGCAAGAAGCTGAATGTGGACCAGGAGATAAAATATACAAATAACATTAATACTTTTGCATATAACTAATTATAAAGAAAAGTAATATGAAAGTTTTATATAGGAAAGATTGATAGGATCAAATAGGAAAATTGATACATTTTCTAGTACCAAGTTGTTGTACCAGAAGACACCTTTAGCTACAAGCCAATGCAGGAGTCTTGAATTTTGCGATTTGTTTCTTTTACTTAACTATATTTATATATATTTATAACTTTTACTACTATAGCTTGACCATATAGCTTATAAACAATTTTAACAGTATGTGATATGTACTAAACATGTACTTACTCACATCCTGTAAGATGACAGGAATCCAAATTCAGATTACGCAAGGAGGGCTCTAGAAATGAGAAGAAAGTGAGATTTGCATGTAAATTTTACTTTGCATATAAAATTCTTGTCTTTGTGTGCTTCTGAAAATAGGCTCAGAAATCATAATTTCCTAGACCTTCTCAGCATAGAAGGTAATTGAATCAATCTGTTTTAATAACTCTGCAATAATTTTGGGTTTTTTAAGAAGTAATTTTGTTTTTGCAAAATGAAAACTGCCTAAAGAAATTGCATGAAATATCTGTTTGATATGTACCATTATGGGATGCACGTAACACTTAATTTTGCATTACTAGAAAATAGAAGTTTACCAAGTCTGGTAACATAAGTAATTTATTGATAGCATAGTTTGTAGAGGCACTTGAACCACACAAAAAAAGGACCAAATTAATAGAGCATGTGTATGAATTATTTGCAATTATTATATACCCAAACCCGAGGCTTGGGAGAGATCTGCAATACAGATTCTGTATAAGCTCCCTGATTTTCAGTGACTACAGAATCTTAAGATCTGCCAAATCAGCATCTTTATTTCAAAGCATGAACTCATGGGATATTTCAGTTCCAGCCTAGCAAAAGAAAAAAGACAGCTGCAGTGATCTCTGCTTTGATGTTTGCAAAAACGTGGAGTGGTCAAGAATTTATGAGAAAAGAGTTGTAAAATCACATGTACTCAAGTGAAGTTCTGCCAGGCTCCATTTACTATGCTGGATAAATTTGATTTGCAAAAATGTGGAATATAGATTACTAGATTAATGAATTAAAAGAACAGACCTTGCTGCCTGTTTTTTTTCTCATTTTCTCTCTCATGAGAAGAATAAATTATATTTTCTCTATTCACTTGAATAATTAAAATTCTGGATACCATGCAAGTGTGGTACTGAGGAGTTACTCATCCATTTGTTATTTTACTGAACTTTTCTTATCAAAAAGTGAACATCAGTCTCTGAACTGAGGCATTAAAGAGGAATAAACGCCCCACTCAAACCAAAATTTTTGCTGTCTTTCCCTCTGATTTAGAGAGGGGGTCCAAACTGGGATGTTGGAATGAATTTTTTTCCATTTCTTGTCTCATTGCAATTATTAATTTTTTTCCACTGACTTTGGGTCCTGAATAATTTTGCATCTGTCAGTGAATATTTAGATTTTTTTCTGTGAAATCTGTGGAAGGGAGGACATCTCACACAAAGGAAAAATCTGGTTAGAGGCCTCCATCCAGGGCACAGTGAAGCCTGTGAGATCCCTTCTTATGATTTCTGTGGACACACAAGCAAGGCTGGAACACCCACTGCTCATCTCAGATAACGAGTGACCATAGTTTGAGAGATAACACTTGCAACAACCATCCTCCAGAAAATACGTACATGCTAAGGCATATTTTATTGCTTGAGAAAGAAGCAGGCTAACTAACCACGAAAGACAAGAAGGTGTAGGTTGCATGATTTAAAAAAAAAAAAAAAAAAGACTCTGGGCTGTTGGGCAAGCAGAAGAAGGGGCTTCCTGCTGAGGAGAAAGAAACTTCATTGCATTGTTTGATTCCAGATTTGGGGCTCTCTCGGTGGAGAGAGAGGAGCAGTTCCTCCTCTCCAGCTGCATGGAGGTGTTGCTTTACTGAACAGGCTACTGCAAAGACAACTGCAGGTCTATTGGTTTCTGTGCTAAATCAATGTCCTGAAAGGACCATGAGTCCATGCATTTTTCTCATTGCTGTTGTGAATACATGGGATTGCATATAAAAAAATTTGTGACTTCTCTGTCAAACTATTTAATCAACTTCTTTATCAATTGTTTCTGTTGGAAAAAACCTATAAGACTGCACACCCTGTCTGATAGTCCAGGACAGATAACAATCTCTCTATATAGAGATTCGGTGTGTACTCATATGAAATATTTCTTCTCTAAGATAGCCCCTCTGCAAAACTCCTATTTCTGTCAGTTTAGATTAGCCTTTGAAATTTCAGAGCCAGCAGCTAACAAGCTTAACAGCACAGCCTTGTAAATCATCTGTCTTGCAAAGGCACTTATGCAGAAGAGCTGAGCATCTCTGAAAATTAGGCCATTTCATTTTACTGGATACATATGGGTGCAGCAACTTAAATCAAGCATAAAGAAATGTTAGTAGTGGAATTTTCTAAAGACTGATTGCTGCTTCGTTATTAGAGTATGCTCCAAATGCTTGTTTTGTGCCAGAAAAGATATGACAGCAATACTTCACTAACCAAATGGACATAATGACCTTTTTGAAATGGCTCCAGCACGGGATGGGGCTGACAAAGCAGTATCAGCACATGCAGGTGGGTAGTCAGTAGTGCAAGGATTCACTACAACAGTGGGTAATTTTCATCTAAGAAGATGAAGTCTAGATTTGATAAGATTATGTAGGCACCCCACAGCCCTGAAGAAGCGTTGGGAGCTGGCTTGGACAGGTCAGTGGCAATAAGGATATTATGGCTGAGTGCAGTGGTCAGCAACACTATGCACATGCTGAGTCAGTCACTGGCAACCTTTAAATGATAGAGCACACATCTTTCCAACTCAAGGATAATGTGCTCAGGGGAGTTGGGATCCTTTGCCTTTCCAAAGGAGTTCTCTCCAGCTACTGCTTTTGGAGCTTGCAGCCTGGTACCAGCCCAGCTGTGTGGCAAGTGAAATCCGTTTGTGTGGCAGGCTGCTGGCTCTGCCACCGGGCTACTTGCCCAGGGATGACTACTTAAGTTCTGCCCCTAAAGCTAGCATGATTGCTGTCTACAGACTGTCTGGCATTGAGCAGCCAGAGAGGTGACCTGCAGCATCCACAGGCATTTGGTCAGATTCCCTCAGAACTCTGATGATCTCTGAAACTTCTTCTTTTTCAGTGAATGGAACAAGATCATATGGGCACAAGCTGGGGGGTGCTGCATTTGAAGCCAGGAAAATAACATTTATTGAAATTTTGCTGTGCAGCACGTGGCCTGCCTGGTGTGCTCTAACCAGGTCCCATGACCAAAGGGCAGCTGCCGGGCTTGGGATTCTGCAAATGGGACCCACCTTCTCTGCTCCCTTCAAGATCGACTCTGACTGTTGATACAAGTGATCTTCCATCAAGGGGTTGCACTGTATTAACTGCAGATGCTACTAACTGCTGGGAGCTCCCCAGGTGTGTGGGTAGACTCCAGCTGGCTCTGGGGTCTCTGTGGAATAGTTGGACTATGCTAGGAACCTTCTGCACACGTCAGGGTGATATGCACGGAAGGAAAGCTGTAACACCTGGAACAGATATCCGGTTTCTAAAGTGATGAGTAATGTTTTCTGACATGCGCGGTTTGTGTGTCCAATTAGGAATTATTTATGTATAGAGAAACCAATGGTCCTTGGACATGTGTCCAGACTCAGGTCTATAAGAATCGCAGCCTCTGATACTCTGATACTCTGCATTATTCCACCATTGCAATAAAGTTCCTGTCCTGTTTTTGGAACAATACGATGTCGTTTCTTTGACCTGCCTCTAACTTCACGACGACACCCAGGGTGTAAGGATGAATGGTAATGGTCTTTTGGCAGCTCTAAACTAATTGCTGTGACAAGCTACTATGAGGAGAGAAGTATTGTGATGTCCCTATATAAGTAATTGCAGTCTGAATTGATTAAACCTTAATGAGGGAGTTGTTCTAACTTGCTCCAGCTCATGGTCTTGGGTGGTCAAGTTCCAACACTTGCACGCAGTTGTCCAAACTGACTGTCAGCATAATGCCTGGTGTGAGCTTTGGCATGCATCAACCACCTTTTCCTTAAGGGATGTCCAGGCACAGCCTGGATCACAATTTCTGTCAGGGACTGATCCTAAAAAGTCAGGACGAACAAGAGGGGAAGTGATATGGATTCAAGGTGTGTTCTGCCAGTTACCCTTGGGTCCCTGGGCCATTTCACTCAGTGGTATAGACAAAGCTAGAGATGAAAAACATCTGATCTTTTTTTCCTGAGTCTGAGAAGCAAGAACATCCGTAGGATACCTCAGACTTGCTACTCGAATGACGAAGCTGCCCAGGAACACTTGTAGTCTGAGAATTAAGAGATTTACTTTTTAATAAATATTTAGGCTATATACAATTTTATGCCAGAACTAGTTGATGTCCTTTTTTCCAAAGGCTGTGCAGAAAGTCTGCATCCTTTTAAAGAGCAGCAGGCCACGCTTTGTGTAGCACAGGCAAGGTATATGCCAGGTAAAGCAATAGCTGCTGGCTCACCTCAGACGTCTTTGCTATCAGAGCCAGTCTGCAGCTTTGCCATTAATTACAATAGCAACAGAAGTGATAAGAAATAGTTTAATTCTTTGGAAATAAAAATGGCTCTTAGGCTGACTGGATTAGTTTTAATGCCTTTGAAATTTAGCAGGGAGATTTTCTTCATGCTTTGGGAATTCAGAGGGAGGGATGAGCACAGTTAATGAACTGCTTTCAAGGAGTCTAAACTTAGCTAAAGCCTCTTCATGAATTCTTTTGATAATCAAGAACACCAACAGAAAAATGAGACTGAAAAGACAAACCCTATGTCTTGACTTTACACTGTGTACAAATTAGGGAGCTGACTCTTACATTCGATCTTTTAAGTAAGAGGCTAAAGTGTGGTAACAGTAACACTTCACATTTCCTCTCAACACCTTACACCTATCAGGACAATTTGAATGGTGCTGATTTGCCACTGCTTTATACATCAGCCTAGCTGGACTCCAACTGCAGTTTTACATTTTGCTGTTGCCCTGTCCTGACTTTGAACTGAAATGTTTACAATGTGTCCTGCTGTGGCTTCTCCCTTTGACCGTGAATGAACAACATGCCAGATATTCTTCCATTCTTTTTGACTATGGAAGAATGAAATACATTTTAGCTCTTCTCCCCAGCAGATCAAGTGCCTGTTAAGAGTTCAGGGGAACTTGAAGCCACACTGGTCCTTGAGCTCTGTACTGATTTCACTGAAAACCAGGGTTGGACAGCACTTTGCAAAGTTAAGTCTTACACATGGGCAATACCAGCTTGTATTGAACAGACTATAAAGCGGCTCTTCCTAACGGGAAACAAAGCTCTTGGGCAGGCTGTCTTTAATGTGTCTTCTTTATTAAAAGAGTTATGATTGCTTTGTTGTTGTTTCTTTTTTTTTTTTTTTGTTAGATGTTTTTTGTGAGAGAGAGCTGCACTTCTATTGTACTCACTGAGTTTTCCACTTGTTAAGCTGTCGAAATTGCCTTCGTTCCCAGCTGCTGCCCAATGTAACTGTAATAGTGCAGATTGTTTTACAGAGATGGCTGGGGTTTTGTGCTAGGTTGCATGGTGATGAATTGTTTGTTAGGGAAATTTAACTATAAATGCAACAATATATGCACAGATTGCATGAAATTTGTGATCATGATAATGCTACTTTTCTATTTGAAAGATAAAAAGCCAGGTTGGATGACTACTAAACAAAAGAACAGATGTTTCCTCTTCAAAATTGAGCACACAAACTGTGACACTGCTTTGTATGACCTGGAAAAGACGTATTTATAAAATACTCTGGATCTGGAAAAGCAAAATAATTATAAGACCAATTTTTTAAGTGCCAGAACTGAAGGACAATCTGATATTTGACTGTAAACTGTTTGATCACATCTCTGAAGTTTTCAGTTTCTTGCTAACAGGCAGACTGTTGTGTTGAGAAATTTTAGCAAGAGCAGGATAATTGCCCCAATATGGTTTCAAGCCTGGATATGGCACTGATGAGAAAACCTCAGGAAAGTTTTTCCTAGAACTTGTTTTTGTAGGTAGATATTACAACAGAAAGGCTGTATCTGGGAATCAGCATTGAAAATTGCAGCAAAAAGAACCATTTGGACAAGTATCAGTAAACTTTCCTATGATGTTGTAACACTTTTCAGTAAATGGTTTGTGCATTAGAGGAAGGATATCATCAGTCCATTCTCAGGGAGCAATTGTGGTCAGTCTCACAGCTTTGGTGTGAGGTATAGAGGACAGGGCTCACATGGAAAGACGAAATTCCACAAGCTGCAACCATCCCATCCCCACCTCAACTTGTTCTTTAAGCCCCCTTTGCTGTCAGTGCAAAGAAGAACACACTGTGCAAGAGCTGGCATCCCTTAAAGTCAGCAAGGAAGAATAAGGACCTCCAGAAAACTATCTTATCTTGTCTAGTGTAGGCAAAGGATGAATATTTATCATCTCACAGCAAGACTTTCTGGTGACTAGAAGAGATAGATGACTGATTAGATAGTGAAAGCCAGGTGAAATCAATCCTATTCAAGCTTTGGTGGAATTGTGTCAATGTAGAGTACAGTGTAACTTATTTCCCTTACAAGCACATAAGAACTTTCAGCCATTTAGGCTACATCCAACAAAACAGTGCCATGATGCTACGACCTGCCTCTGAGGCAGCGTAACTGAGGTTCCTGTTAATAAATCTCTTGGGATGAATTACGGTGAAATGACACTGAATCACCAGTGTACGTATGAGGCAGATTTATTTTGAAACAATTTAATTGCAGCAGAAAGAGGGCACGTGGCAATTTTGATTCTTTTGTATAGAAGTATAAAATATAATGAAGACAGTACATAAGGAAAAGAAAGGAAGAATGATGCCTTAAGACTTTCTGTGTTTGTATATATTCGTATATATGTATATATTTTTGTATATTTGTAAATTTTATGTCGCTGTATAGCTTCTCATATTTGAAGTAGCAACTAGCAGTTTCTACCCCTGTACTGCATTTCTAAAGGTCTGAGCTAAGGATAAGATAGTGACTAGAACATTTTATTTAGGACTCATGTACCAGGACTAGAATAACAATACATACTGTAGTCAAAACAAGACAGAAGACCCATGAAGTTTGGAAAACCTCCAACTAGGGGAATGTGACATGAAGAAGACGATGGTGAAGAAGTAAGGGGTGCTGAGACCCCCCGACTCAATTGTAGGAAGGCGTGCCAAGGGGCAGACCTGAGGGAGGTTCTAGGGATGGCACCAAGGTGGTACGAAGGTGGAATAGTCTCTGGGTTGGATGTAAGCTTTAGTCATGATAATTAAGTAGTGTTATAAAAATAGGAATCACCTCTATGCTGCGTGCACGTCATTATACTTTAGAAACTTGAACAGCTTTTCAGTAAAGAACTCCTCTCTGCTTTACCTCAATTAAACTGCCTCGAAAGTTTTTGTCCACATTTTAGGCAACAAGAGAGCAAAAGGGTAAGAGTAGATAGCAGAGGGAAGAGATATCACTACCTGTGGATCCACAGATTAGATTTGATTGATGCAATTTTGAAGTCCATGATCAGAGTAATCATTGCAGCCTTGATCCACTGGGAGCGAGGTCCCATGCAACTGAATTTGTTGGGTTATACACATTCGAGTTCGCATGGGAACACCTAGACTGCTCTGCAGGGAGGGAATTCTTCATGCATGAAGCAACACTATGGGGCATGCGCAGTCTTATGAAGGACAGTTCCCAAAAAGAGTAGAGTGTGTGCTTTGGGGTCCTTGGTGATCTTGATCCCCCTCCATTGGTCTTGCCTGCTTCTTGACCCCACTTCTGTGCTTCCAGGTCACCATGGACCTGACCAAGAAAACTGCCACCAGGAAGGTGCTGCCTTTCCTTCTCATGGCCCTCCTTTGCAGCCACGCCCCTTCCCAGCTACTGCAAAAAGTGAACTCTGTCCTGGCTGAAACTGGGACAGCTTGTTACAGAAAATCATTCCACACTTTTTCCGTCAGATCTGATATCACTTTCCCCACCATAACATGAACTACTACAGGTTTTAGATGTCACAAAACATCTTCCCTTGCAGTTGAAATAGCTTGAGTCCAGTGTCAACTGTACAGCTTTTCTCAGTTACCTAGAGACCGAGTGAAAAGAAATTTTTGGTCAGGAAGTTTAAGGTCTTTACTGACCTTACCTTAGACGAACGAAGTAAGAAGAAGCTGCACATCTAATGGGAGAGAAGAAAGAATGGCCATTTCTGTCTGGTGGTATCTATTTCTTTTTCCAAAGCTGATAAGGAGAGGAACTCTTGCACTGTTCAGCACTTACTGATGGATGATGATAATTTTACCTTAAATTATTCTTAAAACAATAACATTAACTTTAATTTATGTGGTTTACAGATTCTCAGAACTTTGCATTTTAAGTGTTTATCCAACTGACAAGAATATCCAAAACTTTGGCAGATGACACCAAGCTGAGTGGTGCAGTTGACACACCTGATGTATGGGATGCCTTCCAGAGGGAACTGGACAAGCTCAAGAAGTGGGTCCTTGGGAACTTCATGAGGTTTAACAAGACCAAGTGCAAGGTGCTGCACCTGGGTCAGGGCAACCCTTGGTATCAATACAGGCTGGGGGATGAACAGATACAGAGCAGCCCTGCTGAGAAGGACTTGGGGGTGCTGGTGGATGAGATGCTGGACTTGGCAATGTACACTCACAGCCCAGGCAGCCAATTGTGTCCTCGGCTGCAGCAAAAGCAGCGTGGGTAGCACGTCGAGGGAGGGGATTCTGCCCCTCTGCTTCTCTCTGGTGAGACCCCACCTGGAGTGCTGCATCCAGCTCTGGGGTCCCCAGCACAAGAAGGTCATTGACCTGTTAGAGTGAGTGCAGAGGGGGCCACCAAGATGATCAGCTGGATGGAGCACCTCTCCTAAGAGGAAAGGCTGAGGGAATGGGGAATGTTCAACCTGGAGAAGAGAAGGCTTCAGGATGACATCATTGCAGCCTTCCAGTATGTGAAGGGAGCCTGTAAGAAAGATGGAGAGAGATTATTAACAAGGTCATGTTGTGGAAGGACAAGGGAGAATGGTTTCAAACTGAAAGAGAGAAGGTTTAGATTAGATATTAGGAAGAAATTATTTACAGTAAGAGTGGTAAAATGCTGGAACAGGATTCCCAGAGAGGCTGTGGATTCCCCATCCCTGTTAAGTGTTCAAGGCCAGGTCAGGTGGAGTTCTGAGCAACCTAGTCTAGCGAAAAGTATCTCTGCCAATGGTAGGGGGCTTGGAACTAAATGATCTTAGAGTTTCCTTCCAACACAAACCATTCTATGATTCTAAGTATACTGAATGCGTAGGGAGAGACAATGTTTTCTATTTAACTGAGTGATTTAATGAGAAAGCTAGGCTGGCTTTCAGTGGAATAGACCGTATCTGAGCAGTCAGGTACCTGATTATTTGTTTGATTTTCTTCCAGCATTTCCCTACCTTGAATTCCCTGTGTTCTGTTGGTTCTTGTTCTAGTTGTACAGTCATCACAAACAAACATTTGTTTTCAACTTTTAACTTTGTCTCAAAGATATTTACTGAAGAAATAACCACAGGAAAGTTACCGTGGAGGGGGTAGCATGTGTTACACAACCTTTGTGCTTCAACTGACATTTTAAAACAGAAAATTTGATACATTCTCTTTTAAGAACATAAATACAATTTTCCAAACAAAATTCTGGCTGACCTGATGTCAGCTTTGGCATTTGCCACAGAACTGCTAGGATTTCATCCTTTGTCTGGGAGGCTTGCTTTGCTACTTCCCAGTCATTGAAGAGGAGGATCGTGGCAGGTTCAGAACGGGAACCACCTTCTGATGTCAAGGCAATTGCTCCTATTTACACACACAACTTTGTCAGTTTTTGAAGCATATATGACTGCAGCTCTAGCTTTGAAGCACTAATCCTGCAGTTAATTACACATAGCAAGTCATATAACTGTTGTACAAGTAATATAATACCTGAAGCTGTGCCCTAGCAAGTTCTAATCTGTATCTATCTCTTTGATCTCCCTCTGATTATAAATGTGTATTAAGATATAAAGGATAAATGTGACCTGCAAGCCTACACCTTGAATTTTGAACAATTGTACATAACATCTATCCTACTGTACACTGATTTAGGATATATAATGCTGATTTTATAATTACTAATTAAAATATGAGTGAATTTGTTTTTCTTCTGGAAGAGAAGAGTATCCTAGATTATGACAGGGTGTTGTGCTTTCTACTAAATGCTCCTCACATTTCTGCATCAAATTTCATTCTTATCCATCCATCCTGTGTCTTGGCATTTTTAGCTGTAAGAACAGGAAAAATAAAGTACCTAAATATGTAAAGAAAATGGCAAGTAAACATTCTGTCTCCAAGCTAGAAGGCTGTTATCCTTTGTAAGTAGTCTTTCATAAATTTTTGAGCAAGTAGCACCGTAAAAGGAACCCTGGAAATAAGAAATAGCTTGATTGACAGTCTGTGCAGACTATCTGCATTATGGGGAATGACTAGAAGTCCTGAAACTGAATTTATTTAATTCTTGAACTATATAATTGTTCATCTATGATGGAGAATAAAAAGTTTCCTTCACAGTACTTAAATGTAACTCAAATATTTTGCTATCTTGCTCCAGACAGTAGTCATAGACTCATAGAATCACAGAATGGCTTGAGTTGGAAGGGACCTGAAAGATCACACAATTCCAGCTCCCCTGCTTTGGGCAATGACACCTTCCACTAGACCAGGTTGCTCAGAGCCCCATCCAGCCTTGAACACCTCCAGGGATGGGGAGTCCACAGCCTCTCTGGGCATCCTGTTCCAGTGCCTTAGCACTCTTACCATAAATAATTTCTTCCTAATATCTAATCTAAGCCTTCCCTCCTTCAGTTTAAGGTCATTAAGGTAATTATTTCTGAAACTGTGACTGTCTGCAAAAAAACTTCACAATGATTTAATAAACAGGATTTTCAAATAAATATCTCATTGTATAGCAAAAATAGACCAACACTCAACTAGATAATCCAGTGGGTGCACATCCAGTTACTTATGTAGATGTGTTAATTTGTCAGATTTCAGCACATGCCTTAATCTCATATGTTTACTATGTAAGAAAATGAAGGCAATGGCCTGAAATATATCTTACTACCAGAAGTGAGGAGACCTGTAAAAATGTGATATGGGCTAGCAAGCAGAATGGAATCCATCTTTGAACTTCGAATATTTTCATCCTCAGTGCCTTTAGTGGCTGTACTGCTGTCATCCCCTGAAAGACAGCTTAAGGGCCGACTGCGTATGTCTACCCTTCACTCTTCTATACAGGCTCTCTTTCGTGGGGTTTAGGTCAAAACTTGAAGTTATGGACAGAACTGCTTGGCTGAGCATGTCCTCTTGTTCTGTGGAAGAGAGACAAAGGCAGCAGAATCTGCTCCACGCTAGCTAAGAGCACACCACAGCTCCACATATGTGTTTCAGAAAAGTGAACTCCTTGTAAATCGTGTGTTTGTACTCAAACTTCAATGTTTTTGCTGATTTGAATGTGTAAAGCAAAATGCCCCCTAAACATTTTGTGAGGGAGAAATAAACACCTCTTCCTAAGTTTGGGCTGGGGACACGTTTTTCAGTTGTGAATTTGTGTGTTGGGCATCACATAGGTAATTTGTCTTGCTTTAACATTTCAAATACCTTGTACTCCCTGAAACTGGTAAGCAAAGATCAAGTGAAGAGAGCTCAAAAAAAATTTAAACAGAAGCACTCATGGAAGCAAAATGAGAGGCAGATTGGTTTCTAAATATTTAAGGAAAGAAGAAAAATTACTTATATTTATGGTTTCTTAAAAAAAGTGATTTATCTGCTTCTTCCACTTATATATTGTGGAAATAGATTACAAAGCAAAGCAAAAGCTGTAAAAGCTGTTTGTTACCAAGATTTATTACCCATTATTAACAGTTTCCTCTCCTGTGTCAAGAGGAGGAAACTTTAGAGAGGATAATAATAAATTCTGACCTTTTACAGTTTTGGGGGTGTCAGGGTTTGGGGATTTCTTCTTGACTCTTTTTTCTGTTATGATCCTTCTGAATATTCAACTTTTCAAAAAGAGATATTAATTTTCATCTGGGACCCTGGGCCCGCAGCACACTTACAAAAGGGCACTGTGGTTTATCCTATGCCTCAGACCCATAAGCGAGGTTTTGTACAGTGCAGAGTGGCAGCCCGTATGTCTTTCTCCTCACTCACTGGTGGGTCTAGCTCTGGTGTTGGCTCATGCAGGGTTGATGAGGTTGTTTCTGGAGCTGTGGCAGAAATTGCCCCAAGAAGACCCCAAGTACCCACAAACAAAGAACATTAGATGTGGTAGTGACGCTGTGTGCAAAGCTCCCATCTGTCAATGGGAAGCTTGGCTGGTGAATTTGGCTACACATGGATGAGGAACAGTGGTTTCCTTCCAAGACAGATTCAGCACTTTGCACATGTCATAGTGTAACTAAGTGGCACATCAAAAATTTTCCTAGTCCTTGTGGGATAAGGCATTTTTTCAGGGTATGTCTCTCTGGTGATGAAAATCCTGATTCTGTGTAGGTTCTTCTTTAGCTACTCTTGTAGATCTGGACCATAATCATTTACCCTTTTATAGCAGTCACACAGCTTAAAATGAAGCAAAGGTCTACCTACAAGTATCCGATTAGGAGCCAGAACACAAATGGATCACATACAAATGACATTTGAGGAGGATCCATATTTGAAATGACAGTGAGAAGTCACTGAAAAAAAAATAATAAAAAAAAATCAACAGATGTCCAAAACAGGTATTATTAAAGTAAGAAGGAAGACGTTACAGTTCTGTGATGGGTGAAAGGGAGAAATCAGTTGATGTGTTATATGATACAGCAGTTGGATTAAATATGAAAGGACACTCTGTGTTTACATCTAGGTGATATAATGTTCTTGTGAAAACCCAAAGTAAAAATCTTTCCCCAAAAAGCTGAGATTCATAAATTACTCATTGAAAGCTTGGATTTGCTTTCAATGCATCATAGAGAGGAAAATCTAAAAACAGCCCTGAGGAATGAAAGTGTTAAACCAGTTAAGTCCCTCAAATGTGCAGCATATCCATGTGCTAAAATTTTACTCTTTAAAGCATAGATGTGAAATCTTCCTCTGAAGTTGGTGAAGTTATTCTCAGTTATAGTGATGGAAGAGAAAGCACAATATAACTCGCTGTCTGGAAAAAGAAAAAAACCCTCAAGCCTTGCTATGACTGAAGCAGATAAACTTTTTGTTATTTTGTTTAAGTAGTATCTTGACATTGCAGTGTTACTTGAAAATTGCACCAAAAATTGCTGTTTCTTAAGTCTGTGATAGCACCTGCAGGGCTGACATATGCATAGTGAATGAGACGTCTGGTCTTGAACAAAGCTGTCTTTTAGCTCAGAATAAACATCACTTGTTCTTCAACCACTAACAGCAGACAGAGGTAGGGATCAAAGCCAGGTGAATGTTTCACAGTGCATATCAAAAGTGATTTTAATAAGAGTTTACAGGGCATGCGATTTAATTGTCCTTCCAGAATCGAGGGCATTGTCTGCTTTTTGTTTTTGCAGAGACCTCACTGTGGTTAACCAGGTTTGTTTTACTAGCTGATGTGTCAGAGCAGCTCATGAAGCTGTGTTGGAGAGTCTCAGCATAAAGCCTCTCTTTTAATTTGCCCAGTTGCCCATGTGCAGGGACTGTGGGGCCAGGTTGAGAATGTGCCTTCTGGCAGGGACAGATTGAATGTGATATTCACCTGGTTCCCGTGCATCCCTGTGATACTCCTCTTCCGCTGGCATTCTGGGCAGCCTGGCCACCTTGGTCACCTACATGGACTGCAGAGCAGGAGGGGTGTCACAGTGACAGGGGAGCTTTAGCCTTGTCTCTGTGAAATGGTAATGAGGGACTCAACAAAAGCAAATGCAGGGTTCTGCACCTGGGGAAGAATAACTTCATGCACCAGTACAGCCTCGGGGCTGACCTGCTGGAAAGCAGCTCTCTGGAGAAGAACCTGGGTGTCCCAGTGGATAACAAGCTGTCCATGAGCCAGGTGTGTCCTTGTGGTCAAGAAGACCAGTGGTGTTCTGGGCTGTGTTAGGAAGAACATTGCCAACAGGACAGGGGAGGTGATCCTGCCCCGCTACTTGGCCCTCGTGAGGCCACATCTGGAGTGCTGTGTCCAGCTCTGGGCTCCCCAGTACAAGAGAGACATGGAGCTCCTGGAGCAGGTCCAGCAGAGAGCAACAAACATGATTAGGGGACTGAAGAAGCTCTGTTACAACAAAAGGCTGAGGGAGATGGGCCTGTTCAGCCTCAGGAAGAGAAGATTGAGAGGGGATCTTATCAATCTATTATAAACATCTGAAGAGAGGGTGTCAGGAGGATGGAGCCAGGCTAGTCAGATCTTGATATTCTAGTCCTTGTCACTCTTTGCAAGGGCACAATATGAATAAAGTTGGATGTGGCAACATCAGTTTTTAATGCTGAGCCTGTCAGGTATTTTCCCCTAAAATCTATAAAAGTGACAGGGTTTGAGAGTAAAAGTTTGAAATAGGTTCAGTGTCTGAAATATTTTTGGATGCCTTGCAAATTAGAAACAATTGGCAATCTGCTGGAAAACTGACATTGCTGACTTTTGTGAACTGTGTCATTTCTGATAATACAGGCCAGAAAATCTCCTTTATATCCTGGAGGACTATTCTTGAAAAAAAATTAAAGAGCTCCCCTTACTTTTCTTCCAGTGTGGCAACATGAAAGAAGCTGTGCAGCAGCGGTGGATGTATGACAGAGAAGAAACCAGACTTACTGCCCCACCAGTTACTTGCTATAAACAAATACACACTAGAAGAAGTGTGATGACTCGCTGAGGTTTGACTTTGAGTTCTGTTGAGGGTTTGGCTTTGGTTTCATACGGCCTTTTAGAAAAGTAGTGAAATTTTAGTTAATGACTCTTGAGAAGGTCACTTCAGGGCCCACTGGGATAGATGACAGAGACACTTTTGCAGTCTTCAATGTAGTATGTATCTAATGGACTTAACACATCTGAGGAGTACCAAACCTACTGTGTGCACAGTAAGTCTGACATCCTGAGCATGTTGAGTGTACAGCAGAAACAAGGATCATCTGTGAAATCCATGTATTGAAACCAACCCCCACATGCTCCCAATTTGGAACGGGTGCAGAAGAGTAACCTTCCTCCCCAGTGAGCATCTCTGAGGTTTCTGGATGCTGAGCAAGCCAGGAGTCCTGAACAAAACCAGAGAACCCTCCTGTTCTGCCCAGGCGACAGTTCTGAGTTGGAGAAGTGAGTGTAGCAAAAGAAACCCTCTGGGAAAGAATCGCCGGAGGAGAGAGGCAGGTGGTATTTAAAGGGATACCATGAGAGGCTGCCTGCAGATCTTAAGAGGAAGGAATTCCGTGGAAGAGGACTTTTTTTTTTTTTTCATGTTATTTCAAGCTGGTCCTGATAATTGCTTGAACACATTTACTTGGATAGGCTGCCATTTTCAGGCATGGCAAATCCTTGGCTTTCAAAGAGCTCAGTAGATATATTGGCCTGCTGCAGGGACAGCATATGCACAGCCGAGCAGGAAATAACAGGATTTTTGCTTGAATTTCCACTACAAACCACAGCAGGTTTTCAGCACAGATATTTCACTGATCTGCGAATATGGCTCATTATTAAAGATGACTTCTCTCTTAAATTCTCCAGGTACTTCTTGCAAGACTTTCACTAACATCACCTAAGACACCCATTAAAGGTAATTGAGACTTGCCTAGAATAAATGTCTTTATGTAAAACCAAAGGGAAAGGGATGAAAAGAAAGGGAAATCCTTCAAACAGATTAGCATCACTAGTGAGACTTTCTGTCACAGGTCAGTGATGCTGATGTCATGTTATTTGTGTTCGAACTTTACAGGATTTTATGAAAGAGTGAAAGGTCCTCCCCAGACAATCATATGACATTTTTCATTAGTCTTATTTTCAACTTGCAGATATGGCGACCCCTCATGATCTTCTCTTGTCACCTGCTGTTGAAGGTGGCATGGCCGTAAGAAAACAAAACTCCTTGGTACGATGCCCATGCAGAATGAATTTATTAACTGTTTTTACGTTTAGGGTTCTTCTAAATATAGGTAGTTCTCAAAGCAGGGCTGAGAATTATTTTTCTCAAGGTATCATTTGTGGGAGATAGCTGTCAATACACACCTCAGACTTGTTAGGCACAAACAACCTCCTAAGTTCCTAACCAGCAGTTTAACACCAGCTGAAACATTTCCTACTCCTTTCCCATGTATCCCAGGTACCAGAAAACAAGAGTTCCTAAGGCTATAACATGAGCCACAGAGAAGCCAGTTTGGCCACAGTAAATCAGGTCTCATAATGGGCCTGCTGAAGTGTGATGACAGCTACAGCTGGGTGATGTTAAATGTGTGAAAAGTGCCGCAGGAGAGGGCTGGGGAAACAAAGGGAAAACATGCTAATATTTGCACAAGCAAGTCAGGTAAGGACTGGAGACAAATGTAGCGCAAAGGAAAAGGGTCGCAATAATTTCAGGTAAGAGTTAGGTAATTTCTGCTGTCATATTTCTCTGTGTGGATAAAAGACTTGAAACTGAAGGTAGAACCTCTACCAGGTGAACTGGCAAAAGGGAGCAGGAGCAAACAGCTGCCGAAAAACCTGTTCTCAGCCCAGATGTGTCCCTACCAGCTCTTATTATGGTCACTCTCCCCTCTTCCAGGCTTCAAACACAGCGCTAAAAGGACATTCCCCTGTCCACAGAAAAAAAGTACCCATGCATAACAAGAATAAATGTTTTTCAAAAGTGTAAATAGTCTTAGATTGCAAAAGACATTTGCATGATAATAAAGGGATTTGAGCAGAAATGAAAGTGCCCATGAGTCTAAATAAACCCAGAAATGAAACTAACCTTTTAAGTGTAAGAATGTAAAAGAAAATGAAACTAAACATTTTGGTGGATATTTATCCAAAGTACAACATCTCACCCCTTTACAAACAGTAGCAATACCAGTATAAAAAGCATGTGACACACTTACTAGTTTGCAATTAACAGAAAACAGTGTTTAATGTTTTCAGGCATAGCCCCAGTGCCTTTTGAGAAGTTTCTTTAAAAATGAAAGAACATACACATAAAAATAGGAAATTACTATGGAAATTTGGGTCTCATGTTTTGGTTTGGTTTGGTTTTTCTTTTTTTCTTTTTTTTTTTTCTTAAAGTACAAACTAGTTGAAACTATTTTTGTTTGTTTCATGGTTTGTGAGTTTTTGGGTACTCATTTTCAAGCCTTCCTCCATGGTGATGTCTGACAGACAAAGCTAATATTGGTTATTTTAATGAGCTGAGATTTCCACACGATCACTTAACTTGAGGATTAGCTTATAAAGCATGGCATTAAACATTATGGTATAGCTCATGTTATCAAATAACACTATTTCTTTCACAAAGTGTACCGGGGAGCAATTGCATGCTTCAGCAAGTCAAGTGAACTGGCCTTTCATGAGAGGATCTTAACTAGCAAAGAGAAAAATTAGCTAAAAAAATTACCTGTTTTCCCATGCTTTCACAGCAGCAACACAGTGATATCCTCACAGGAAAGGCAAATCCATTGACTAGATGGTGACCTTATTTATAGAGTGCAGCCTTGTGACTTTTTTCTTCCAAAGAGGAAAATCTACCAACCTAATTGACCTGCTTTTTCGAGTTGAGCAAAAGCTATTCCCTTGCATGCCTGTGCAGCACCTAAGTAATTTAGATAAAAAGCTATTGCTTGTTCACTTCCTATCAGTACAGCCCTGCTATGAAAGAAAACAGCCTGGAAACTCCTAAGGAACTGGGGATTAATTTCATGAGGAGCCTGGAACAGGACTTAAGGTCTACCAGATCCTGATGACTGCTTGATGAATCCTGTATTTACTTATAGAGAGCTTAATTGAGTTGACACAAGAATATTCCATTTGCAGTGCAAACAAACAAATTAAAAAAGGCTTAGTTAGACATTCTTGGTTGTGTCAGATTAAACCCTGATCCTAGCAAAAGGCAGATGTTATCCTTCTTCTTTTTCTGATTGATAGGCATCCTGTTTACTGAACAGAATGCCTTCTCTTATGCTTGGCAACAAAAGGCTATGCTGTTCTTGCAGCAGAATTCAATATTATAGAATCAAAGACTACAATTTTAACCCTTCAGTACTGTTAACATCTGCCTTGTTCCACATTCAGTGCTTTCCTCAGAGCTACTGGAGATACCTCAGACAAATGGTCTTATAGCAAAACTTTAAAAATTGTAGACCCTTAAAGCTAAGAAAAGAATAAGTTTTTAATAAACATTTAGTTTTAAGGCAATGATCAAAGAGCTATCGTAATCATAAGCCAAAAAATTTAAGCTCTATTTTTATATCTTCTGATAGATTATTTGTCAGCATTACCACTATGGATTATGTCATGAAAACAGAAACATCTCACCTGAGACAGCTGTCAGTTTTCAACTGATTTAACCATGTACCTTAAACGGAGAGCATTTTCCAATGTACTTAACTGACAAATATTACCATTGTGAACCCTGCTTATTCTATTGGTGTGAATCAACTGAGAGAGGTCTGAAGAACATATCTTATGATGTTCGCCCCAAATAACATCCTTCAGGAGGGTATTTGACCTCATCAGATGATTCAGTCTCTGTCAGAATGGGTGCAGTTTATCCAACCCCCATCACAGTCTTCAGGGCTACACCTGCCCTGTGACAGCTGCATCTGAGCAGCTGGGCTGTCAGGTAAGGCCCCCGAGGAGCTGCGTGATGCTTTGCAGAGCCCAGTCCCACTGCACACAGGTCACCATGTCCATATATATTTTCACAGAACCAAACTCTTCAGTATAAATCTACCTTTATTGTCCTCTTTGTCTTTTAATTCTGATTCATTTGTGGCTGATTTGTTCCTGCATGCTCTTTAGGAGCCATATTCCTCTGCACCTTCCAGGCTTCTATTTTTCAAGGTCATTTTACCCACAGAAAGTGATGTTTCTGCTCTGTTTCCCAGGGGACTTTTACAAAAAAAAAAAACAAACAAAAAAAACCCACATCAGTGCAGTACAGTCAGACCACTGTCCAGATTTATGACCATGGATACTTGTTTTGACACTGCCATTTCTGAGTGAGGCTGTTATCAATCTGTAGAAGGGGAAAACAGTGCTTGCTATCTTACCTTGCTGTCAGCTCACTACTTCACATATCAATGTTATGACTGCAGCTCAGTTTATATTAGTGAAGCCCCGGTAAAATGTTAAGCACCCTGGTAGTGCTGAAGATTAATATTATTTTGCCCTGCAGAGCACACAGCTATTTCAAAAGGACGAGGCAGTCCAAACAGGTCTTGACAGCACCTTGGACAGGAAAAAACCCATCAAGCATTTGTTACATTTTTTTCTGCAAGCAAAGGGCTGAGTCTGGCTAAAGGTTATTCTTTCTGCATGCGTTTCTCTTGAATACCTTGAGTCACGCTATAACTCACAGGAAAAAAGGTAAAGTAGCTGTCTTTATTCACAATTCTTTACAGCCCTGATACCTCTCCATGTTCGCGGTAAGTGCAGAAAAACTGTACTTGCTGTGATTTCTTTTGATCTTGGACTGGCACCTGCTGGTGCAGGGAACTGGAGGCACTGTGAATGAATGAAGGCTCAGCAGCACTCAGCTGCAGTGAGGTTAGAGATCATGGGCATGGTAGATCTGTACTCCCATTACGCTTTCTTCAATCGCATTCTTAATCCTTATAATGCCTGATTTGAGAATTAACAGCTGGGAAAGATGAATAGCAGTTCCAGAATTGCTTTTTTCCATTTTAGAAAGCCTTGTGCAAGTGCACTGCAATCAGCATTTCAAAAAGTGCCTGTATCTCTTCCATTGAGAAGTCGTGGAGGATCTTACACCTGGAATGCCCCTCCTCACCTCAAATGGGGCAGTGCACTGTGTGCTTCCTAAACTGGAGCTCTCCCAGCCAGCCATGGGCACTTTGCCTGATTAGCGGGCTTTGAAATACAATCTCATGAGCAATACAGTCAGAAAGTAATTTGGAAAATAACAGAGAGTAGGAGAAGAGTACTTTTTAACACTTTACTGCTACATTTTCATCTGTTTGGCCATATTAATCAAGTCTAATAGCCAAAGACAGAAACAGTAATAACAACAATGCGATGAAGATTTTTTTTTGTTTGATTGCTTTCTTGAAAAAGTTACAAAAAGCAGCTCACCCCATCCTCACTCCCTGACAGCCTTTTTCTTTTTTTTGCACCCACTACCAGACATAGGTAGGCAGTGCAACTCATGGTGCCCAAGTCCAGTGGTGGGGTGAGAAATGTGCCCAGACTGCCAGACCCCAGCTCCATGTGCAGTCACTGCAGACAAGCAATTAGGGCATCTACTGTAAGATTTATTTCATTTTCCCTGACTAAAGCAACAAGAATTCAGCACATATTTAAGGATTTTTCAAAGCTGTGGTAACCTATGGTGGATTTGCCTTCCAGCAACCTGATTCCCTACATTGTCTATGCCCGAAGCCATTCTGAGTCATGGTGTGGGTATTTCTTTGAGAAGGATAGTTTAAATTTCCCTTAGTAACTTGACATTTTTAATTGCATAGCATGGTACAGAATTACTAGACTGAGCATAATACACCAAGCCAATAAGCCCTGTATTACATTTTTAACCTGAGGCTTCAGAAATCCATGTATTTATGTAGGTGTGTTTCCTGCACACACTTTGAAGCCCAGAACATGTGTAGCTTAAGGGAACTGTACAATTTTCTTCATTTTATACAGTCAGCCTTGTGAATGAATGGAACTTACAACTTTTGTCCACACCTACAATAATTTTTCTGTGCTTGGGAACTGTTCCTTTTTTCAAGTACAGGTGAGCATTAAATATCTCAGATGATCTACTTCATGGCTTGCCTCCAAAGTGGAGACTTCTGAACACAGAGAGTCTGCCCTGCATTTAAACCTGCAGGAGAGGCACTCACATCAGGTCTTTCCTAGGATTCATTGACAATTTGTGTTACAAAGTGAATACGAAGTCAATGAAAAGAGTGGTCTGTATTTTATTCCCTTGATTATTGAATGAAAAAAAAAAAGCATTACTGTTTTACCATAACACTTTCACCCTGGCAGATAATATGCCCCTTCCTGGGGCCCAGGCACATGGGATGGAGAGGCTGCCATCTCCAACATCCTTGCCAAAACAGAAGTTACCACCCTCATAAACATTTTGGCTCAGCACAGGGTCCTTGACCTTCATCACTCAAAGCAAACACATTTAGCAAGGCCCAGTCTGTGTTTGGTCCCTTCAGGCCAGTCCTGGCTCACCTCAGCTGGGCTGGACAGGAGGTGAGAGGGAAATGTCCCACACAGGTAGCCCTGCGTGAGAACCTGCTGCAGCAACGGTGTGTGCCAATGGATGTGTGCTCACAGAGCCTCCCAAGCCAGAGCACAGCTGGCAGGCAGACTTTGCCTGGGAGGAGGATCGGGTGTATCATTTGTTCAGCACTTTGGGAAATTAGCAAGTAAAAGCATCTGGGAGATCTCAGTCTAGCAAAGCATTCAAGTACCTGTTAAAATTTAATTGAATCAATAGCTTGTTGACTTTGGTGGGACCAACGTTGTGCCTCAGATTAAGGCTATGTTTAGGTGCTTGGCTGAATTCAGATTTGAAATATTAGTTGTTGCCAAGTTTTGTGTATTCTAATGCAGGTAAGTGTGAAGAAAACAGAAGGTGATACCACTCCTAACATGAATGCTACTAAACCTGTTTTGGAAGAAACAGGTAATTTCTATTCCAGGTGGAAATCTAACAATCTGTTTTGCGTTTTACAGTGTCCTCTCCTTGCTCACTTTAGGACACTCTGCTATTACTCTATTTCATTTGCCTTGCCCACTTCCAAGTCCCTCCTACTTGTTTTTCTTCCTTATTTCACTGTTCTGTGAACCGGAGTTAAAAAGAAAGCAAAGGCCCTTTGAATCTGCAGTAGGCTGGATTAACTGGGATGGGCAGCCCTCCCTCCCCCTGCCTCCTCTGCTGTTTGCAGCTGAGTGATAACATCAACCAGCCTTATTCCTTCCTCTGCCCAGAAAGTGTTTTCTCTTTCTGGTTTTTTAACCTGTCACTGGCTTTAATTCCACATGCCCCACTGAACAGCAGCCACTGATGCTTGGTCTAACTGCTACACAAGAAAGCTCTTACACAGTCTGCAACCTGAGCTTCTGCAAACACAGTTCAAAACTCCAGCTGGTCAAGGTGCACCTCTGCTCACATTTCCTTTTATCAGAGGGCTGCAGGGGATCGTGCTGAGCAGATTATTTACTCTCCTCTGTATGCACCATACAGCAACATTTCATACTGGAGTTGCCACCTAGTAACTAAACACAAGATAAATAGCCTTGAGTAAAAAAAAATACTTGTATTTTGCAGAATATGCAAAGATCATTAGGGGGTCACACACTGTTTGTTTACTCAAATGAGCAGGCCAGAGCCAAGTTGTGGAAGCTTGCCTCCACTAAAACTCTCTCCCTGTTCATTTTCAACCCTTTTTGGCAGCATAGCTGGGAATCCAACATGAGTAAAACTATGAGTGCTGGGACCCAGCTCCCCCAAAGGACATCACAGGGTATGGCAGTAAGGCATCATAGTTGATGTGGCTTGCTTACTGCCTGGTGGTATTTAAAAGTACTTTGAAAAGCAATCTGGCCTTCGGTAGAGGCTGTCACTGAATGTTACTTCTCTACCCAAAGCAGAAAGGTAAGAAAGACTAAACACCATGAAAACACCAAAAGTAGTGGAGGAAAACCACATGTATGCATGCAGGTGGAACATGAAAAGGCTGTCGGACCTGCTTCCTTCAGGGTTTCTTCACTGCTATTATTGGCTGGCAAGGAGAAGTCACTTTAGCAATGAGTTGGCTGGGACTTGGACTGTGTCTTGTGGAGAGGCTTGGAGAGACCCTGCTACTCCTTCCCAGTGACTGCAGAGGAAGGCAGTGAAGCTCTATCTTAGCCTCTGATGTGAGGCATGAGTCCAAGCCTCTGCCTTTTTTGTGGATGCCCTCTATATTTAGCAAAGGAACTAAAATGTCCTCGAAATGCATGCATATGCTAGGCACTTGTTTGTGTTGGGCCTCTCCAGGGAATTCTCACCTAGTATTCATCCTTCTGCATTGCACCACTTTGGGGAAAATTTTAGAGCTCCCTCTTGCATTGTAACTATGTTATGTAAACCATTTCCAGATGCTATCCTCTGAGAAGATGTGCCAGCTCCAAGAATGGCATTCAGATATTTCAGATATGATAATGACCCATTTAAAGTAGTAATTAAAATTGCATGAGTTTCTTATCTCCCCCAGCTTTAGAAAAGAAAAATCACAGGCCAAATATAAATTTCATAAATGCTTGATAAACCCTCTGAAGGAAGGAATTTGGCAAAGGGCATCGAGACCAGGCCATTTTGAGCAAATGAAAGAATCTGAGGCAAGACTTTGAAATCTGACCTTCAGAGTCTATATTAATACACTGGATGACAAAGGTAATAAATACTGCAAAATGGGACAGAATGTACCTAATTAAGCAGGTTTAGCCATGCTTTGGCATTCTTTTCAATCATATTTCTTACCAGAATTATTTTCAAACTTATCATCAGAATTTCCCAGTGACATTAGTTCTGAAAATACTGCTTTCTTTTTCTATGTGTAAAGCAGCACATCATCAGTTATTTTATAGCCACATCCACTTCAGTGGTGTCATTTCCATTATAGCAATGGAAAGGCCTGACAGAGCTGTGACTGTGTAATTTCACCGAGAACTCTGGGCCAAGCTTTCTTCTGAGCTTTATGTTAAAATCAATGGATAAGCTAAAGGATAGACATTGCCATGTGAACTGGAATGCTGATTTCTTCTACTCCATGTGGACAGACTAAAAAGTGTGCTTTCTTACTCATTCTGTTTTTCCAGAATCACAAAACAGATGAGTTCTGGAGGTTTCTGGTCTGACTCCTTCACTTCTTTATACCTCCATTGGTTGTTTATGCACAATTATAAGTAAGGCAGAGGGCAGGGTCCCATCCTTTGACCTGTTGCGCCCAGTTAATGCAGTTCAGGTGGTTCTTGACCTTCTCTGCTACAATTACTCATTGTTGGGTCATGGTCAGCTTACTCTCCACCAGGGTCCCCAATCATCCTCTGCAGATCTGCCTTTCAGCTGGTTGGCTCCCTGAATCTAATGGTGAATGGGGCTTTTTCTCCCCAGGTGCAAGACTTTTTACTTTCCCTTATTGAACTTCATGAGAATCCTGCCAGCCCATTTCTTCAGCTTGGTCAAGTCATGTCTCCCTAAACGGACACATAACTCCTGGGTGTATCAACTACTCATTCCAACCTCATATCATCTGCAGTCTTGTGGAGCCTTCTCTCTGTCCCAAAGTCTAGGTCATTAAAGATGTTATGAGAGGCCGTGTGAAAAGCCTTGCTAAAGTCAAGGTAAACATCTGCTGTTCTCCAGTTTCACTGTAGAAGACTATCAGGTCAAGATTTTTTCCCTTTTGCAAATCCTTGCTGACTACTCCCAGCCACTTTGTTGCCCTTCTTGTGTTTAGAAAGGTTTTCCAGGATTCTATGCCCCATCACCTTCCCTGTGATTGAGATGAGGCTGCCTGGGCTGTAGTTCCCCATATCCTCTTTCTCACCCTCCTCGAAGACAGTGACGTTTGCTGCCTACCATCCTCATGAACCTTTGCCAATTGCCGTGACTTTTGAAAGACAATGGAAAGTAGCCTTCCAGTGCCATTGGTCAGCTCCCTCAGTACTGATGGGTGCATCCAACTTGCGTTCACCCAGTGTGTTCACATGTTCCCTAAATCATCCTCCTCCAGAAAGGCAGACTTTTTTGTTCCACTCTTTCCCACTGGTCTCAGGGCCCTGGGATTGATGTAAGACAAGACCAATAAAGATCAAATTGAAGAAGGCATTCAGTCCCCCAGCCCACTGACTACCTTATCCTTTGTCACCAGGTCCCTTGCCCCATCCAGCAGCAGGCATCTGTTTTTCCCAGTCTTCCTTTTATTGCTCATACACCTGTCGAAGACCTTGTTGCCCAGAATGTCACACACCAGATTTAACACTAGTTGGGCTCTGCCTTTCCTAAGCTCATTCCTGCATGTCCAGGCTGTGTACCTGTGTTTCTCCTGGGTTACCTGTCCCAGTTCCCACCTCCTGTTTGGTTGGTTTTGATGCTTGAGTTTAGGGAGGAGTGGCAGTCCTGCTGACACCTTTGCTTTTATACCTGCTTAGGAGGATGGACCACCCTTGAAGTCAGGGAAGATGACCTTTAAAAACAAACCTTTCAAGTCCGTCCAGGACTGCATCCCATGCAAATCTTCTAAATAACACTCTGAACATCCTAAACTCTGCTCCCCTGGAGACAGGGTTGTGATCCGGCTTTTTGCCTTGCTCCCTCCTCAGAATCCTGAACTCCACCAGCTCATGGTTGCTGCAGTCGACTGTCCCTTGATCTTCACATTCCTGAGCAGTTCTTTCTCTTTGTAAGCATGAGTCCAACAGAGCACCTCCCCTCACTGATTTTTGTCTCTGAACTGCATGGTCCTCAGTGGTTGGAGACAGTTGGATCTCTGCTGGCAAAGCCCAGGAATGGATGATGTGGCAAACCTCATAGGCATCGGTCACATACAGGGAGGCATGGCAGACGCAGGGTGGATTCCTCCACATTCCTCATTCCCTGCCTCAGCTCTTGGTTCAAGAATCCAGAACAGTTGTGTAAAATGGTCTTACATGTTATGCGTGGGATGAAAAACACCTACAGCAAGGTTGTTCTGGCAGTGGCCCAATGCCCCAGCTGCTTGCTTCACAAACTGTTCCATGTAACAGGAACTTGCAAGGCTGAGAAAAGGTGAGACAAAGCCATCTGCTTGAGTAGTTCTAGCTACAGGACCAAACAAACCTGATAACCCAGGAGCTTTACAGTGTTTATGTCAGCAACCAAGACTAATACATGGAAATCACATTTGAGATTCTGGAGGCTTCCACTTGTGGGATCAGTGCAGTTACTTACTGTAGATCTGTGAGTGTGCTGGGTGAGCACCTGCTGGAGGAGAAGTAGAGGGCTACTGAACTGTAAGATGCAAAAGACCACTCTCCACAAATGGAGTTATGCTGGGTTCTGGGACAGGCTGAGCAACAGGATGCAGATTTGCATCTGGTTCACAGCCCAGTCCAGACATATGCATGATGCTCTGCAATTAAGCAGAGCTCTCTGAGGACACTGGAGAAGCTTACCAAACTGAATACTGTAAGAGGTAGACAATTAGTGCTCCATTACTAGTATGACCAATACTATATGGATATCTATCACAAAAGTCACCATGCTTCCATCATAGTCCAAGATAGAATATGCCTTGTTAAAATCTGTTAACGCTAGTATTTCTGCCTGGTCTTGAGGCTCACTCGTTTTTCCTGTTCCGAGTTCTTCCAAGACACTTTTCCCAACTGTGAACCAGTTTTCTCCTTTTCTGTCTTCTCTTCATACTTGATTTCCTCATCTTGCACTATAACAGCAGAGTATACATAATTTTCACTCTTTGCCTAATATTACTTTTCATTGAAAACACCTGCCTAATGTGAAAATTAATACCTGATTGCATACAGTTTGCTTAACCTCCGTTTCTGAACTGTACATAAGCACCTGATGCTTGGTGAAGCAATCCTGCTGAAATGAGGGCTTCATGGAGGCACTAGTTTTCACTGAGTTTTCCCCCTTCTCACAGAAGCACTCAGTCACAAACCTGCATGCCCCACTGAATCACTTACCCTCTGGGCAGTGTACTCTGTGCCCTGGCTGAAGTCACCTTTGGCTCCATGTGCCATCATGTCTTAGTTTAGGGCAAAACCAAAACAATTTTGAATACCTTTCTCAAGAAAAGATCACGCCTCTTTTAAATTTAGAACAAAATTTTAATTTTGAAGGAAAAATGTAGAAGGAGAGATAACAGTTCTTAACCACTAAATATAGTTATATATGCATATATGTATATGTGAACCACCAGAACAGAACAGATAACTATATAACCAAAAAGAAACCTGAACAATAAGTCCGTGGAGATACGGGGTGGGGGGGGGTCGGCTCCTCTCCCGCAGGCAGCAGGTAGCAGACAGCGTGGTCTTTTGTTCGCCGGCCGGCTGGCTCTGGCCCCGGGGCAGGAAAGGGTGATGAGCCGAAGGGGTCCGGGATCTCCCTTGCTGTTGCCTTGGTGTCTCAGGCGAAAAATGGCAGTAAGTCCAAAGTCCAAAGCAGTGAAGATTAGATTGTATATCCCAGTGGAGCACTGAGCCCAACGGGCTAAGAGCAGGAAAAAGCTGGAACTTGCAGAAAGAGCAGCCTCCGTCCGCGGGTTCCGTCTCTTCCCCCCTCCGCCGAAGAAGTGAAGTGAAGGGAAAAACCACTCCCCAAACAAAAACAAAGGAACTGTTCTTAGAGCCATCAAGGTGGAATTTCGGATCATTATCTAGGTGGAGGCAGTGTCACCCCCCCCAAAGTTCGTGTTAACAGGAAAGGAAAGAAAAAATCCTAACAAAATCCAAACTATAACACATCACAACAAGGTGCCATGCTTTCTGGAGACTGATTTGTTATGGGGGCAGTAGTGGAAGATGGTCTTTCCTGTCCTCAGTCGAAGAATTGTGTGAAGGGAAAAGCTTTTACATGTTGCTAAGCTGAGTGACGTGTGCTTCTTGAAGACTCACAGACATATCACAGATTCATAGAATCATGGAAGGATTTGAGTTAGAAGGGACCTTAAAGACCTTCTAGTTCCAACACCTGCTGTAGGAAGAGATGCTTTTCACTAGGCCAGGTTGTTCAGAGCTCCATCCAACCTGGCCTTGAACAGGGATGGGGTGTCCAGAGCTTTTTTTGGCAACTTTTTCCAGTGCCTCACTACTCTCATAGCAAAGAATTTTTTTTTATTTTTAATATCTAATCTAAACATTCTCTCTTTCAGTTTCAAGCTATCCCCCCTTGTCCTGTCTCTACATGCCCCTGTAAAAAGTCCCCCTCTGTCTTTCAAGCTCCAGAAAGGTGCTGGAAGGTTGCAATTTGGTCACCCCAAAATATTCTCTTCTCCAGGTCGAACAATCCCAATTTTCTCAGCCATTCCTCATAGGAGAGGTGCTCCATCCCTCTGATCAACTTGGTGGCCTCCTCTGTACTCGCTCCAAGAGGTCAATGTCCCTGTTGTGCTGGGGACCCCAGAGCTGCATGCAGCACTCCAGGTAGAGTCTCACCAGAGAGAAGTAGAGGGGCAGAATCCCCTCCCTTGACTTGATGCAGCCCAGGACACTGCGGGCTTTCTGGACTGCAAGTGCACAGTGCTGGATCATGTCCACCCTCTCACCCACCATACCCACCATATCTTTTGGGTTTTCCTGCATGGGGACCCAAGTGCAATGTGCACCTAACCTGCTGGGATGGCAGTATGGAGTGTCTGTGTGGGGCACTCTGGTGCCATTCATGGGAGCTAAGCTGACAGATCAGAAAGGCTGTATAACCATGGCCATAATTTTAATGTGTATCGACACACCTTCATATAATACATAAAAAATTATTAACAGTACAATTTGTGAACAGTTTCACACTCCAGGGGCTGTTCAAGGCTCTCTCTCTCTCATTGCTCCCAGACTTTGCAAAACTCAAAGAAAAATCACTGATCTCCTTGAAATGCTTTGTGTTTTATTGCCTAGTTATTTCACATGCCTCCTTTAAATGATCCACAGTCAGTATGTACATGTTCATGCACTGCACTGACCGCACTGTAACCATGGTTAGTATGTACAGGTTTGTACATGGCACCAACTGCACTGTAACATGCACATACCTGACTATTATGCAACATGAGTAATGGTGAGTTCTTAAACACCAGCTTTCCTGGTAGAGAGATTGAGTGCAGTCATCTGTGTGACCTAAATTGCTTCATGAGCTGGGGCAGCTGAGAGTGAATAAGTGATGGGATGGCATTATGAAATAATGTTTTCTCTTGTGCAGCTAAACATGGCTGCAGCCAAATAGAATGGGCTCTAAGTTTGCTTTGGGGTGTGGTGAACTTGTATATTTGTGGTTTCTCACAGGAGTGGATTTAAAACCTCCTTTTTCTGAAGGGCCACTTCACTGAATGTTAAGAGCACTGGGCAAGAACTTCTTCTTCCTGAGGGAAACATTTGCTAGTTGTGTTTGCCCTCTGCCAATGGACATTTTCTCAAATGTTTCATACTAGAGGGTTTACATTACAAAGCACTGCAGGTACATGCAGGCATAGCTCACCTGCTGTGCCAGGAGCAATTCTTGACAGCTCCAACAGCCCATGGCTTGCAGCAGCACCACCAGTAGAGCAGCCGCATTGAGAGAAGAGCCTGAAAGGTGCTGGATGTTCTAAATCTTCACTGATAACGTGAAGGATCAGCTTATTTCAGGTTTTCAGGAAAGTTTTCTGTGTAAAAGGGATGCAAGAAATCGTGACAATGCCAGTCAGATCAGGATAAATCACCTCTTAGGAAAGAAATGAAAACAAGATTACTTGTAACATGGTAAGCTAGAACAGTATGGTTTTGCACGTAGGTTTGGCCCAGCTCTGTTTTCTCTTGTTTACAGTGTATATACACATGAAGCCTGTAACTGGTTAAGTAAAGTACTTATGAATAAAGGGAATGTTCAAAGCATCCTTTAGCAGTACTGTGGGGGAGATTCTTGAATATCTCAGGGAAAATCAAACCAAACTCCCCAAAGACATTTATACGAATTTACTGTTGTTCAATGGAAATGATGATTTTTTTGTGTGATAAAGACACATCAAATCCTACATTCCTTCGGAAGAGAAAAGAAAACTAAAAATTGAAGACAGTTATAAGGGAAATTTTCAAAAGCACTTGTTGGGCTAAGGGGCAATATTTCCTTTTCATACTTCCTGTCTTAAGCAAAGGCTAAGGGTTGGATTAACTCTTTATTTGCTCTAATCATGGAGTGAATGGAGGAACAAAATGAAAAGGTACATTTATTATTTATAAAAGCTGCCATTGTTTTGTCACTGTGAAGTATTCCATATCAATAATATTGTGCTTACTTAGCATTTATGGGGTACATGAAGACTTTATCAATTTGCCCTTTCCCTTTGGCTTGCTGCCTATTTAGGAATGTGGCTTTGATCATCTCCCAGTTCAGCAAGCTTTGGTGCTTTTGTTATGTAAATACACATGAAAATGACTATACATAACACAAAGGTTATTAAATCATTAATGTCTGCAAACTCCAGAAATATTTGTGTTGTCATGTGCATTTTAATTGCTAACCAGACAGTATTAATTAAGGAAAATCCACTATTTTGTAATTGGTCTGTCACTTCTTTCACAGTGGTGAAGTTCTCTTAGGAAAGACACTGAGGAATTTGGAAGAGAAGTTCCTCCTAATGGGAGAATCATGCGACTGAATGGAAAGAGATACGATAAAATGATAAAATCTTCATTTAATGGTTTAGAACATTAGTCATATTTTAAAATTATTTATGTGTCTGCCTCCTTTTCTGCCTATTCATCTACTCCTTCATACTGCTCTCCAAAAAGTGAACAATATTTCTAATTCTGTAGAATGGAAAAGTCCATGTGTAGCTCTGTCTTATGTTTCAGTTTGATGTGAGTATTTTTAAATGTTACTAACTCTTTGTTGGCTGATAGATCAGAAATTGGATAAGGGATGCATGTTTACAAACAGGTCTGCCAAAATCCTCCAAAATAAAAGATAATAAGAGAAACGTTGATGTACTTTGTAATTCTGTTGTGTACTTCCGTTTTTCAGCAGAATGAATATTTATCAGAAGAGAGACTGAAAGGATTTGTCATTGGGTTTTTTTTGGTTTTTTTTTTTGTAAAGTTAGGTTCAAATACATATAATCCCTTGGTGGTATAGGGTACTTTCCCTCCAGCACTGCTGATATCAAAGTATTGAAAGAATAGTGAGAGTCTACTCTGAAATCTAAATATTGAGTACATGGTGAGCCTGGATTATATTTATAATCAGGAGTCCAAACCAAAATTTTCAACATTTTGAATTACCAGCTAGAGGAGACACATTCTCAATAGGGGATGGGTTCCTCTCTGGTGTTTCTGCAGAGCTGGACTGTCAGTCACATCTGAAGTTGGCCTCTCTGAATCATATATACTGAAAATCCCTGTGTACTTTGGAAAAGCTTCATTCTACACTTGCATTCAGGCAGCAAAATGGGACCTTTTTTTTTTTCAGAATCACAGAACTTTCACAATTCTTAATACCTTTAATGAGGTCTGTGGTTGAGCAATTAAGTTGCCTGACTATAGATGAAGATATTCAGCAGTATTTTGAAAATGTTAGCCTTGTTTTGACCTGTGCTTGCTGTCTTTACTGCAGCTGTCAGTCATTTCTTGACATCTCCTAGAATGTAAACTGCTTTTGTCACAAATACATGTTTGTGTTTGTGCCTTGCCAAGCCCTTTGGGACATGCGGTTTGACGGCACCCCTGCGCAGGTGCAGAGAGCACTGTCCTACAGCTTAGGGTGGCTTCTGAGCTGTGTGGGTGCCTCTCCCACAGCACAAAGCCTGGTGTGAAGTAGGTGGCTTCCTGGCGGATTCACACAAATACTGAAAGTTGTCCCAGTTACATGTTTTGCCCTGCACAGCTTATAATCTTTGCTAGTTTCTTCAATTTTTCTCCCTCAGAACATGTCTGGTTTTTTCCAAACCAGTTGAATATAAATACTGATCCACTTAGTCTGGTACCGTATCTTCAAAAGTAACCAGTTCAAGAGACTTCAGCAAAGGAATTAAATGTATACCAAAAGAGCACTTAGGTCTGAATAGCTGATGAAAGGAACTGAAACAAAGCCACCACTTAATTTTTATTAGACAACAATAAGAGATATTACAATCTTTTTTTTAACAACATTTTATTATTGAAAACCATATTTTAATAATAAAATAGACCATTATTCCCTCTTTACCAATTCTCCCGTGACATGATACCATGTATCTCTGGTCAAAATGGTTTTTTCCATTCCTTTGATCAGCAATTCCTTTTTAAAATATCTCCTCTCAGCTCCTTCTTTGATCACCTTTGACAGGCTGCTAGAGTCTGGGGGACTAGTGCATTTAGAAAAGCAAGGAAAATCTCACCATACAAAACATATTTATAAGAAATATGACTTAGACATGTCTCCAAAGCAGAAAGTCAGGATAAAAGACATATGTGCAAGTGCAAGGAAATGGCAGAAGCAAGAAAAATTAGCTGGTGTCACCCTGGTGCTGCAATTCATACTTTGCCTTGGGGTTTCAGCAAACAGCATCTGCCCCAACCTAGATGGCTAGAAATCAATAATATAGATTTCATCTGCAAACAGATGCAATCTCTGCCACTTTATGGGAGGAGCAGCCAATACCTCAGGCAAATACAGGGCATGACTTTCAGGTACACCTAGTGCATGCCCTGGGAGTGTTGTGTAACCTTGTAAGCAGCCTTATTTTCATAAGCAGAATGACTAATCAAAGGGTCAGCTATGACGGGGAAGACTGCTAGGGACAAATTTAGGAGCAAACAGCAAAATAATTAGCTCAGGTTCAGATTATGAAAAGTATGTAAGCAAGACTCTTAGAAGAGTACGATTTCTTAGGAAGGATAGCTGATATACCAACAGGTCATGGGCTATGTTTTAAAGTATTTTATTGATTTGTATTTCCTTGACACTTTTATTTCAGCCCGATCCTTCCTTCCTTCCTTCCTTCCTTCCTCCCTCCCTCCCTCCCTCCCTCCCTCGCTTTTTATTTTTTCCCATTTTTCTTTTATAGTTCTCTTTCAGAAATAACAAATTTTCCCTTTAGCATCAGCATGTGATTTCTCAGTTTTGGTGGAATTTTCATCTCTTTTTGCTTTAATTTTCCACCTGGAAGTAAAAATATACTTGCAAAACAGTCTGAAATGATGTTACAAGATTTCCTGGATGATTTAAGAGTGTTGCACGACACACTTGCCTTTCATCAAAGTAGGAATAAAACAATTTCTAGAGAGGGGACCTAAAACTTTAAAGGAAAAAAAAAAAAAAAAG
>VWZG01004209.1:451075-467220 GCA_013396735.1 Grallaria varia | reverse complement strand
GAAGGCAGCTAGAAGTGAAATTGCCTTCCCTTTCCTCTCTGCTGCAAACTACACTTGTAAAATATTTTATCAAGGCACATGTAAATCACAAGTTTTTGACAGTAACACAACTGAAAAAGCTGCAGAGACTCAAGGTACTGTTTCAAAGTATCTTTCAATTAGTTACAGATTAACAGCTGCAATAGTTGTACAGTCACATGTTAGGAAAGCATCCAATCTTAGAGTTCAATTGAAAGCTTCCTTTTCAGTGTATACAACTTTTCTGGAAAAAAAATAACAAATTTTTATATTGCACTCTAACAGCCTAGAATGTATTTGTCTGACTGAAATGCTAACAAATATTAAATTTAATACTAATGTACTTCAGAAAGCATATGTATATACAGAAATTTTAAGACTGGGAGAAGTGCCCACACTCAGGAGTGCCAGTACAGAGTTTTGCGTTAATGGTATAATTAGAGCTCTTCAGAACTTGTCACAGTAGTTCTGGCCTTTACCTATAACAACAACAACAACAACAACAACGTTACACACTGAATGCACTTTCAAACCATTTCTTCCTCCTCACAGTTCAGCTGAACAATTACTAATTAATCAACTTTTCCGTGATCCCCTTTCCAAAAAAAAAAAGAACTGACAACTCAAACTGAAAATGAGCCTATCTCTGAGTATGCCCTGGGCATACCTTCCTCTACTATGTCTGTGATGTTTTACTTTGACCTGTGCTGTTCTTCCTGGTAAAAACATGTTAATTTTCAGAGATTTCTAATTTTGTTGGAGAGTAATTTCTATTTTTTTTTTGGGGGGGGGAGGGGAGTGGGATATTCATTCAGTAATTTAATGAAAAACACCACGAACTCCATGCAAGCCAAATTTCATTATGAAACATTTTTGTTGGAAATTTTTTGACCAGCCTTACCATTTAGATATCTACATTTATGTACACTAATGACTCACCCCCTCCTCCATTGATTTTCAACACCCTTGCTATTGTTTTCACAAACGGCTCTTTCCTCTTTCATTCTAAAAATAATACAAAGGCAATTGTGTCAATCCTTGCCTTGATTTTCCTTGCCTTTTCGGCAACTGCTTCATTTTTGGGGGGCTAAAGACACAGCTCTTTTCTGTAACACAAGAACACCTGTTGATTTTTTAGATTTGTCTTCTGTGTTACTCTCTATCAAAGGGATATACCAAATCTCACCACGGCTCAGTTAGCACCACTTTAACCTGCAAGTTGAGGGTCTAAAATAAGCTTCAGAGAAGTGATTGAAAGGAGGAGACAATGAAGAACAGGTTCTAGACAGCTGCACTCCATGGAAGTTAATTAATATGCCAGATTTTAAGTTCATCTTTAAATAACTTGCTTATTCCTAGATAAATAAGCACATCTTTTACATTTCCTCTCAACACTGGGTACCAGTGTGGTGTCACATTTTTGGAGCCCCACCTAGCCTGGAGGCACCTGACTCTCTTTGCCCTGTTGGGACTTCTGGCCAGTGGTCTTGTTGACTCTGCAATATTTCTTCTGAGGAGCCTCAGTTTTGATGACTCTGGGGCTCACCAAGAAGAAGCTTCTTCCAGACACATCTCGGTGGGGATTTTCAGAAAGAGGAGCCACTCTGACCAAAATGTTTTATCTCAATAAAGGACTGGAAAAAGCAGCAGGTCCTCCCTAAAAATCTCAGTAGGCTTTATGGCTTCAGACAGACACTGCATGCACATTACAGGTTATGAACATGAGTCAAGGGTGGGATTGCTCTTATCTAAAGTTCGGTAACCAGTGGTTACCAGTCTAGCCTAAATTAGTCACCTAGTGCCCTTCAGTAATCAGCAGTGAACTTTACACAGCTCCAGAAGGGATTCATCACTCATGGCCTGGTCTGCCAGAAGATGGGATGATGCACCGACTGCAGAGGGACCTGCAAAGGGCAGGCAGTGGGTGAGCTGTACCGTGCTGCAGGGCACTGTTTGTGTTAGCCTGCCCTCAGAACAAAGCCACTGCCTGAGCTGTAAAATACCTCCAGGCCAGGCTGTACCACCTCCCATTGGAGTGGGGTAAGAGCACACACCTGGACAGTCATGGCAGCTCCCAGGACAAGTGCTGGCAGGTTCGGCTGCCACAGCTGAGTAATGTTGCTGAATCTTTAGTACCCACATCTATTTGCAAAACTGGCTCTGAGATACTTCTGATAAAGAGAATTATGATTTGGAAAGGTTGTGAGTGCTTTTGAAATGTCAGACTATTTCAAATAGATCAAGCTATGACCAACTATCTCAGCATCCTTGCTTCTTAATTGCAGTGTCACATGGCTCTTTCCAGCTGTAACTGCTCCCAATAACTGATTAATTACTCCGTTAAAAACAGCGCAAATCTTCAAGGCTAGAAAGCAAAACATTGTATAAAGCCAGAATCTAGTCCCTATCACTTCATTAAAATGATTCTCACATCAGCTTTCTTTTACCTTAGAAGTTTATCAGACTCAAACAGAATAGTGGACCTATCTCAACTATTTCTAAGTAACCCAAATAATCTAAATGATCTCTCACTTTACTTCTGATGAATTTTTCTTGCATCCTCCACACAAGGGAAAACCCCATAATCACAGCTACATTTTGTTTCCACAGTCTGGGAACTTTCTAGTTCACCTTATTGCTCATGTTTTAAGAATTCTTCTTGAACTGATTTCATTTTCACCTCCTTGTTCAGCTACACTGGCTTTTCTCTTACTTCTGATGAATTTGTTACTATGTGGCACACTTCTTCCTGTGAAATACATCAGTTTATGACTGAACATTTTGTGTTTCCATTGCCCCATCCCATTTGATTTCCCTCAGAACCACCCACGTTTACTTCCTGGTTGGGTGGAATTTGTTGTCTTTGCTTTACATTTCATCCTTGATCATAGTGGCAAAGGTGTAATCCTGACCGTGCAGACACCATTGGTTTGTCTCCAGCTATGACTTTGAGGTTACTCACAACAAACAGAAGGACTAGGGAAGGCTGGGAAGGCTGTGGGAAATGGACATCACAAGGTACATGGTACTGGAAATATTTGAACTGGGCAATGCTTATATTTTGCAGTCATGCCCAGGACCTTATCATGCTACATGCTATACAACTACAGCAAAACACAGCACTTACCCATGACCAGACATGCTCCATACAGGACATGCCTCGTGACACTCCTGCCTCCTCCACTGAAATGTGAACTTCGATGAAGATCATGCTTGTAAGAAAATTTTAAGTGTAAAATTGGTGTCCTTCTGTTTCTTGTTCACATTTAGTAACTGAACAGTGCTACATGTTTGGATGGTTTGGATTTGGATCATAACTGTGTTTACAGAACAATGAAAAGTTTTTATTTGAAACATGCTTATATATAAGTTGAAAAGATATCTTTGGGGAAGAATGTTGAGTAAAATCAACAGAGAAAAAGTACAGGAGTCTTTGATCAGTGTTTTTATTTAGGAAGGAGCTAAATCATATTAAGATGGACTCAAACTGGAAATATATATTTGTGATCTATTTAGAAGGACAAATACAGATTTTTTGAAATGGTAGATCATTCATTTAGATAAACTCTGTTCTCTTCCTTTAATTTACCAGTATGTATTCTACTTGTTTTATTGCAGTAGGAATGGGCCTTAAAGCTGAGACAGCTACAGTTGACAGGATGATCTCTGATAAGTGGTTTTAGAGTCCAAGTCAACCACCTCTTCTTCCTAGCAGGCTCCTTTCCCATCAGTCCCCATTTCTCCATAACCTCCTGCCACACAGACAATAACCTGAGGAGGTTCCCAGAGGTGCAACATCACTGAAGTGGGACTAGAGGTGGCCAGACTCATTTACTCTGCACTTCAGCACATGTTGGAGGCCAGATTTGCAGATGATGGATGTTAACTAGCTCAATAACATTTGATAGCAGGATCTCATTCCATGGCCACATCTCGGCTAAATGAATGTTGCAGTTTTAAATCTTTTCATTTTTTTTCTGTGCTGCTGAGCCCTGTGGCAAGCTGACTTGAACTAAACAGAGAGAGGACTGCTGAAGGACAATCGAGCACATGGAGGTTTGCGACACTTTTGAATCAATTTCATTATACAATTAAGTAATATAAATAGATCTAAATCCATACTTCTAATTAAAACAACAGTTTCCTGAGCCTCCCAACTGCAGGCAGAATCTGAGTTCTAGTCTGTGAGGAAACACCTCTTGTGCAATTTAGTGCAATCTCTCCAGATCTTGCCAGCTCTGCTGAACCATTAGATATGGTTAAGGTACTCTGAAGAGAGACAGAAAATACATCAAATTATGTAATTTTTGGGACTTAAACTTTCCTCCATATTATGTTCCTTGTTTCCTTGAATTTTGTAGGACATTATTTTTTATTGTACCATATTCATTTTTTTCCACAACAAATCTGACAAGTTATCCTATGCTTTATGATTTAATCAGCAGACTCAAGATTTTTATGTATTCCAGCATTTGTACAAATGTTTTACACATGAGAACTGATGCTAATACTGTTCTCTGTCCTCAGGTAAAACAAGATGCTAACATAATACAA
Organism: Grallaria varia; assembly: GCA_013396735.1. Lineage (NCBI taxonomy): Eukaryota > Metazoa > Chordata > Aves > Passeriformes > Formicariidae > Grallaria > Grallaria varia. The sequence goes on along the minus strand of VWZG01004209.1, from coordinate 462,648 downwards.
ACCTTACTGATTTATGTTGTAAATATTTGAACATCAGGGGAATTTATTTGTGACAGTTTGAGATCAAGCATAGGTAAATGGGGATTTTAGATGCAGTGGCCATGGAAGAAAACCATACTCTTGGCCAGTGCATAATAAGACTCTTAGGCACATGGTGTGATTCTTGGGGTTGTCCAGTGCTGGGCCAGGAACTGGACTCAATGATCCTTGTGGGTCACTTCTAACTCACTTCCAACACTATAATCAGAGGGCAGAGAAGTCCTCTTACCATCCCATCACTTTGTTTCCACAATGGTTTTAGAGCAATATAAGATGATCTATGAATGTCTCATGCTCTGGAGGAATGAGGTGGTCCTTCTTACAACAACTGTAGGATAATAAAATTATTTAAATAACTGAAGGTCTAGGAAAATTGATCCTTCCAGACTATTAGTCTGTTCTGGAAAGTTTCACTGAAGGCCCGCTCTCAGAAATAACACAATTTTCAGCCTGTTTATAGTAACTCAAATCAAGGAATTGAATTCTTTTCTACAACAGGGAGAAAGAATGGAGTCCCATTCTCACTGCTGTCACAGCAGATGGAGGCAGCTCTGCAGAAGCTCATTTTAAACCCAATAGATGTCTAGACAGTCACCTTAGCTTGTGTTTGCAGGTGAACCCAATAGATTACATCACCATTTGACTTCTGCATGTGATAAAGTTCTTAAATTTGCTTTCCTGAATTAAATAAACGTTGAGTGAAAACTGGTTCTCAAGAAATAAGTGGTGAACTGCATTTTTCCAACAAGCTCAAGAGACACCTTGCTGTCCTGAGTCCCACACAGAACTGTTTCAGGTGCATTTCTTTTTTCAGTCCTGTCGCTGCAAAGCTTGCCCAATTTGCTTTCACTAGCCTAATGTTCTTATTTGGCCACACTGAACTTCCTACAAGGTTTAAGCTATACTATACCATGAAGAGACTTGTGATTTGGCATTTGATTTTGCAATAGCTGGGATCAGGGCTCTTTGAAGACAAAGTGTCACCATAGCTCAGAGAAACTCATGTAGAAGACAGAAACCAAGCCAAAGATGATGTTACAAAAAGGTATCAAAGAGGAAAGCAACGAAAATTTTTATTCTAAGCTATGCAGGAAGAGCTATGTACATGAAAAAGGACTAGAGACTCGGTCTCTGATCTTGCAAACCTCTGCTTAACTACACAACACATTCATTTCTTGACTTTTTGGATGATTAGTCTTAGTTTCCATGGGGTAGAGACAGAAAAAAGATTGAGCAGAAGGACATAAAACCTAACTGGAACCATTATTCAGAAAATAAGATTAAAAGAATGAGATGAGGACAATAGTGCCTTGTGTAACGATCGGCACATGAATGAGTTCACTGGAAATGTAAACACAGAAAGGGACTGTCAGAGAGGGCGTAAGACAAGCAACTCAGCCTGATGAATAACTGTGGAAGTGGCTAAGACTTCTTGCTCACGAAAGAGTGATGTAAGAAGAGGTTGTGCTAACAGGAAAGAGTAAGGGCGTGTTCACCTGTACCTGCCTCTTTGTGTGCAAGTCTAAAAGTCGGTACTGGCTGGTTCAGCACTGCTATATCAATCGTCACCAGAAAAATAATCTCATGTTTTTGTGGGCAACTGTTGATGACTGCTACCCTCTGGTTTTTGCTACCTCCATTGAAGAAGAACATGAAAATTGGTACTCCTGTGGAACACTTGATAACTGAGGCCAACTTTGAAATCCAGACAAACATAGGTCTTAGATTTTTTTAATCATAACTGCTGAGGCAACTCAACTCCTCTACAAATGTACAAGCTAATTTTACAGGATTTCATGTTCTTTCAGTAGCTAGACTTACTCCTGGAGGTGGATATAGGTAATTGAGTTTGATCTGGAGGTTGTTTTTCTCTGGTACTGTCTCTTTTTCTGCTATATCCCAAATTTTATTGGCAAGTCTAAGTGACCAAAATTGTCAACACCTTTTGCCATGGAAACTTCCACAGACTAAGCTGCTGTTACATTGTTGTCTGCAAATGAGCTGAGTAGTCCTTTCTAAACCCATTTTATATCCAAAGATGGGGCATCTACTACCTCTCTCTGCAACATTATACTTAAGTGAATTGATATAGTCCCCTCTAGTCCTACAGGATAAACCTAATATAAATATGGCCCAATCACTAAACCTCCTCAAAATCTGAAGACATCTCTGCAAAGAAAAGCCAAATCCTGTATTTGCTTATTTGCCTGCTGTTGACAGACTGTTCTTTGGCAAAAGTTCTTGGAGATACTGAGTACTTTGCAGTTCTGTGTTCAGAGCGCACCAACATCTACAATACACCTGAAAAGGCCTTTTTCTGGTTTCTTGTCAACACTTATTGATTACCCAGAGATGAATAAGAAGAGAAGCAGTGAATCACTAAGCTGTGGACTTTTAGAGGTTGCTTGTATGAGACAGTCCGAGAACAGGAACTTAAAAACCTTATTTCTGGAAGAAATCCACTGGATTGCACAAAATATAGGACAAAGGAGCTATGTGGAAAGTGACTTAAGAACGATGTTCCTAAATGCTAAGCTGGGGTGTAGTCCCAGGTTATTCACAGATTGTGATGGCTCCTTCCTCTCCAAGACAGCAAGAGCAAAGGCTCGCTATGGGAGAATGACTTCTGTAGAAAGGGAGATGCACAAATTATCACCCCTTTCCAGACCTGCTTTGTACCTTGCACTGACCTAGGCCAGCCAGGGCTTATGAGAGGAAGATTACACTCAATGATGGCAAAGTTGCTTTTGGGTTTTTGTGGAAGAGTCTAATCTGCACAGCAGCGCTACCCTTTACCTCCGGTTGCATTCAAATGCTGCTGGTGAAACACTTGTATCTGAGTAGGTTAGACTACAACAAAATGATAACTATGAAATTGGAGTGCATTGGCCTCTGGTAAAAGCTCACAGTATGCAAACATTTCTGCTTTCTTCACAAAATAAATAAACAGGGACTTAACATAATATATTGAATTCTTTCTATGGAAAGAAGTCAAAACAACAGCTTGTTAATAAGATTCTGGAGATAATACTTTTTCCAAGCAGAACTTCAAACTCCCTACTGCTTTGGACACTGGCTGAGAAGAATGTGGTATTGCCTGCAGCACACTGCAGCATTTGACAGTGAGCAAAACCAAACATAATACTAAAGTCTGGAAAAAAATGGTATCCTTCAGAAATCAACTCTTTATCTTTTCAGCCATGTTCTGAAATGAAAAATATTACACTATGGTAGAACAGCCCTAGCCTCATATATTTCAAATTTACTCATATCGAGAGCTAACAGTTATCGTGCCATCTCTTTGCGAGATTCCCTCCCTAAGCTCTCAGCCAGGGCGCTGGGCAATGCCCAGGGAAGCATTGCACTTTCAGATGTTCACAGTCCAGTATCAGCCTCACTCACAGAGGAATTAATTCCCTAATGGGATTCCAGCTTTAAAATAAAAGTACCTTAGTGAAGACAGCAAAATAAAAGTATACTTTAAAAAAACCTCAAACATTAACTTTCAGAGTGGTAGTTTTATTTGTATGCATTCAATAGCACACAGGTTCTTTCATAGAAATATAAACGTAGCAAGGAAGAAACATCCATACCAGATGTGACCAGTACTCCATTTCAAAGGACTCAAAAGCAGATCCAAGAAACTCCATAGGATGCAATGACAGGACAACTTGCTCCCAGAAGAAAGTTTCTGCTTAATCCCCACCAATGTAATGCTTGGCTAGTTTCACAAAACATGAAGATTTATATCCCTTAGAAAAGTAATATACATATTATAGAACAATCTGTGTTTCTTACTTATAGATTTCTGTACAGTAATATTTACAAAAAAGATTCCAGTCACATTGCAAATACTTGCTTCCAGCCATAAATCCTAGACTTTGTTCCTCCCTCCTGTTATGATACAGCCATGGACATTGACCCTTGTCATAGCATTGGGGCACCTTGAAACACTTGGGTGTAAACAGCAGTTCGCTCTGCACACTTGCACACCATTCGACTATTTTTGTTTACATAGTTGTAGTCAAACAAAATCTTTCAACTTCTGACTTGCCTTTGTCCTCAGCCCCAGTTTAGGCTCCCGAGAAAACAGGAAAACCAGCTCTGCTGCTAAAACTTCTGCTCAAACTGCAATGGCCCACTTTACCACAGTTTAACACTAAAGCTGAAAAATCCCACTCTTTTTAAAGCATGTTTTTTTATCATCAAATTGTAAAAAAAACCCGAAATCAAAAAACCCGTGGAGAGGTTTTATTTGAGAAAAAGGTAGGTATTGACTAACACCAGCAAGTTTTACTCATTTTGAGGGATACATCTGAAAGATCCAGCAGAAGAAGGGGAAACCCTGTACATGTAACAGTAATAGGAGCTGAATGAAGACCAGAGCTTTTTTTTGGAAAAAGTACTGAATTACCCATTACCAAGATGTATGGAGAAAGAAAGACTGTCATCTACTTTTGTTCTCACATACTGGGAAATGTAAATCATTAGCTTCCCTAGAAGTATTATTAAATAAAGGGCATCTATAGATTATTAGGGAAAGATCTTAGACAGGTCCACATCTGCAGTAAATGATACCTGCGAGAGCTTGGAATTTCTAGAGAGCTTGAACAATGACAGAGAAATTTTGCCACATATCAGTGTGGAAAGTTACCCCAACCCCACCAAACTATTCACAAAGACAAAAAGGGGAATTAAAAAATATTCAGAATGGAGCTGGTTCTGATTTCACTAACTTCTGCCATAAAACCTACCTTGGTTTTGAGAAAGGCTGATGTTCAGTATTTTCAAGCAAATTTAAACATACTCCTTCCTAACATCAAAAACTCATGAGCAATACCTCTTTCATCTTAACTTTTGAGAGCTGCTCAACTGAAAGAGCAAAAACAAACAGAAGTTTGAAAAAGAAACCAAAAATTTCCTTGGAAACAAAATAAAATAATTCTCTTCTCCTGTGGAGGGGCACTGAATTGCAATGCAAATGATTTTTTCCTGCACTCTGAGCTGTCTACAGTCATTCCTGTTTTCAAAGAAAAACAATCCTTAGCTCTGACAACTGTACATAAATACATACGTGGTACAGCACCTTGCAAGCATGAACAGAACAGATATGTCTGGTCATTTTCCTGACCAATAAACGTAGACGCATCCCTTAAAAACCTGCACCTTAAGTGCATAAATCTTATTATATTAGCAGCATCTTGGAGTATTCTGAGAATCATCCTTTCATAATAATGTAACAATTACACATGGAAATGTCATTATTTAAGAAAATAACTGTCTGGACTGTCCCTCTAGATATGCAGGAGCTCACTCACACAAACTATTTAGTTTTCTCCCAGGTATAAAGTGGGTTCAAAAATTATTTTATCTGGAATTGTTATCTAGTTATCTCGAGAACTTTAGACGTGCAGACCTTAGTATGTAACACTAGAAACAGAAGACAAACACCTGGCATTCCCAAACTGTTGCTGTAACTGAGAACCAACCATCCAGGGACTGACAAGTACATTTGAAACACATGGAAATGCAACTCAGATGATATTTAGCTGATGTCAACTAAGTCACTCGATGAGCTCTTCAAAGGCAATTCTTCCACATCCATGGTAACACAAAGCAAACTTTTAACCTCTGCAGGACCCCCATGTCAAGTCCCCATTATGCCAGCAGGGCAGCTATCAGAGATGGGCATCCATGCAAATGAAAGGGAAACAAGCTTTGGCTTGGAGTTTTCCTTTTTGAATTGTTTTGTGGTTTCTAACATCCATATAGAAATGCTTTGGTGCAAGGTATTTTCTAGCAAGCAGTGACGGATTGGGGAGATTTGAGCAACAGCCAGCAAATTCCGTGAGTTATTGCAGAGGCCTCAGTCACTACACTGATGATTCAAGGTATCAGCTTTTAAACATATTTGGTTCAGCCAGCCCAAATGAAGCATTTTATTGATGACATTGAGTAAGGAGCTGTCTACACTGGAGTAATATTTACAAAGCCTGGCTATTTCCTGGCCTGGCTGTGCCCTAATATATCTTTTTGCCTTGCAGCGCAGCAATGCTGCCTTGCACAGCCCTACTGCAGACCCACGCTAAGGAAGTGTAGCTTCACATAGCCTGGGACAGTTTCCTAATGTGATTGTGTAAGCCACCTGCTCACCCACTGTGTATAAAATTAAAGATGTTAAACCACAAGCTGCCAATCCTTGCAATGATTGCAATGTCAGAGTCAGGGACACATTGCAAACAAATTGTAGTGTCCTGCAAGCAGAAACAATGCACAACCCCCTCTCCATACCTGTTTCTTGGAACCATGCTCCTGGAAGTATTTTGGGCTATTCTTCCCCAACAACTGAGCAAGCTGTGTGACAAACTAGCAAAAGCAAACTGGATGGATAAAAGGTACACCAATTTGGTTTGAATACCCTCAGACAAAGGTTTGGCAGGGATTTAGCTTACAACATGTTTGCCAAGTACCCCAGATAAATCTGCCAGTTAGTCCTCACCAGTCAAGTAAATGATGTTGAATGATGTCAGGATGAGCTCTGGTCATATATTCCTGGTAAGACAGAGCCTTTGAATGTGCAGGTGGAGCCTGTCTGCAAGGAAATGCCTGACCCAGAGGTTACTGCCACTTCATTCCCACTGTCTTGGTCCATCCCTGTCGACAATTACATTGCTGGAAAGAGACCTTCTGTCACAGCCTGGACTGGCATCCTGAGGCAGTGAGCTGATGTTGAACGTTATTGTGGATGGCAGCTGCTGTCACGCTTCGCTTTTCCAGGCGCTTTTGTTTCCCACTGTCTCGCTGGGGCACAGTTCACAATCTCCACTTGTTATCTCAGTCTTGGACACTCTTGGGCTTGGTAAGAGTGAGGCTTCCAGGGGATGGTGGCAAGAGTAGGAGGCAGTAATAAAATACTAAACTTGGACAAAGTAGTCATGAGCCAGACGAAGGAAGAGTTTCTTCCTGTGTCTGGTTTTGTTCAACTTCCAAGTCAAGAATTCTGAAGAAATAAGGAAAAAAGTGTCATTTGTTATTTACTACATCAGACTACATGAAGTGATACTCTAAAGCTATTGGCTATTGCCAACATAGTAATTCCCCTCCCAGTAGATTTCCACTTGAATAATGCATATCCATTTAAGAGGGATGCTGAAACTCAAGACTGAATTATCTTGTTTCAGCTCAGGAAGGAGGATGCAGAGTGAGCCACACCTTCCTTCTTAGAATCAAGCAGGACTGACAGTGAGAGGAGCTGAACAGCAGAGGTTAATCTAGCAGTGTTCCACCACAAAACAGCAATGCCCATCTCGCTGAAGACCTGTTTTCTGAAGCTCATAAACCACATTCAGACTCTGCAATCATCACTGTGATGAAACATGCTCAAGAACCTGATCCTTCAAATAGCTTTTTATTTACATGGTGCTCCACCAGGTCTCTGAGAGCTCATGAAAAATTAAATGGAGAACATAAAATATGAATGGAATGATCACTGGCCCATAAAAGCCCTGCAGTTCTTGAAAGGTGTTTTATACATAATGAATGTTGGGATTTCAGAAAACAGGTTCCTGCCTCATCGTCTAAAAAAGGTGTAACGATTTTCAGGCCTCTGTATAAAACAAGGAACTTCTGAGAATGTGCTTGGGAGAGTCAGGAAGAGCACACTGCTCCCCAGTGCAGCACAGGAGTCTACTGCTAATAATCAGTAAGCAAACTAAACAGAGCTAAATACTTGGATATTGCAAAAACATAGATATCCAACTTGATGCTGAATTGTCAAAGAAAGTGTAGGATTGAATGAAAATTTTGATCAGAACTAAAAGATTCATCCTGCAATAACACAGTGATAAAAACTCTCTCCTTACAATTGGCCCAGTAAGTGTAATATTTAACTTATTATGGAAATTCTTGATGACGCTTGTCCTTTTTTTCTGGGTGTCATGTACTGGTCATTTTAGCTGACCTTTCTGAACTTCCTGCTTCTGTCGCCTAAATGATAAGCATGTTTACAGTTTTCAGAAATTACCCTACTGCTGAGATCTGTCAGCTGCAAATCAGCACCAGTATCGCTAAAATTTGGTTTATAATAAGGACCCCATGAATTAGTGCTTCCTAGGCTGTCAAAAATGTAGGTGCCAAAGGAAATTGCTGCTGGTATGAAGCTCTCCCTTGTTCTAGGTATTAGTTATTGCAGAATGACCACAGACTAACTTGAATAAACTTCTTGTTTATTTCATGGAGATTTTTGCACCAGCCTGTTAGGCTATGTGCTATGAACTACTGTTTTACCTTGTATTCTAAAAACAAAAAGTCATTGACCAAGCCCACGTGAGGCTACACTGGTTCAGCCTCTGGAAAAGCACTTCCCCCCTCCTGCTCTTGCCTGTGCCCTGGGGCAACACCTCCTCTGAAGACTGCAAGCTCCCTGGGGTGCTCACCGGCATCTCCTGCCTCAGCTGCAGCATTGGACATGGTTAGCACCATGCAAAAGGATGGGGAAAGGGCCAACTGTTCCCCCTGTGGTCTTCTGAACCTAGACCCTAAACTCAGCATTCAGGAGCAAACAGGCTTTTATTTGTTTGTTTTTCTTGTGTGGTTCATGCTTGCTGGAATCTTCCTCCTATCCTCTGTATTTAGTAAAGCTGGCAGCTGCAAGGAGCTTCACAAAGTGATCACTTTCCTCATTTTGTTTTGTATATCTCCCTGGCCTATTACACAGGAGAATGAGCAAGGAGAAATTATTAGCTCAGGAGAGCCCTTTCTTCCCTCTAAAGTAATCTGGGAAAGAATCTGTTACATAACAACACTTCTTTAAGATGTCAGCCAGACACCTGACAAGCGTTCTTAACTGCAAGGGCTTGAAATGTCTGTGTGAAAATGGCTGTCTCCCCCTCCTCCTTCTCTTGCACGAAGAAAACAGGCTTTTGAGAAAAATTCTGTTCTAAAAGTGAACCAAATTTCACATAATTAAAACCAATTCCAAGGAAGTAAATGGATTTTTGTATTATGGATTAAAAGAATTGGGAGTGACAGCCCAATATCCATGTAGGAAAGAGGCTCAAGCACTACAGTTCTCTTCATTCATAGCGCCCACATGCTCTATCAACAGCTGTATCTACACCAAGTGATGTCCTTCTCATGCACCAATTACGAACTGTCACAAAATATACATGTAATCTTTCATATCAAGACCTATTAATGCAATTTTTATATACCACACTAAGCTGTGGTACTTATCCTAAGCATATTATGTACTGGAAGGAGAAAAACTCTTATCTCCTAGATCAGTACCAAATGCTCCATGAGCATAGTTCTTTTTCAGGAGATCATATGCAAAATAAACACTGCTTTTATTAAAACCAGTATATAGGCTTTTAGCAGGGCTAAGTTTGTTCTGCTTCTCTCTGTGAAGTAATTGATTTCCAAGTCTAGATCCGCACACTTGTATTAGTTACCTTTAGTTTAAATAGTGAAGTATGCCCCTCTGACCAAGGCAAACCACACAAACCATTCCCAGTTACCACTGCCAAACCACATGGCAAAATCCACCGCAGAGGAAAAATCAAAGCCTGTGAAATGCTAGGGAGTCACCTGGAACAAACTTATGGTCCCATCAGAAAGCTGTGGAGGAAGTAAGATAGCTAGCAGGAGCACTGACCCAGTTTTGCTTTCCTGATACTTGGGGGTACCTAGGTGTAAGAGGAAAGAGAGGGAAGGAAAGCAAGGAGGGGCAAACTGTAGCAATATAGTATAAATACAGTGTCCTCCTAAAGATAATAGTTTTGGCAGTATAATATAAATACAGTATACTCTTAATTAGTAATAGTTTCAGTTTAGTCTGTTCTCCAAGCAAAGAATGGCTATTTCCTGTAAGTTGTTTGGGGTTTTTCTTCCTAGCATTTAATACAGCAGAAAACAGAGAAAACAAACTCTTTGCAAAGCAGGAATCTGCAAAGTACAGGCATCCTTCACAAGACACTGACTCTAATTTCATGTGGGGGGTCTGGTCTAAACCTGGCATGCTGCAAGCATTAATTTGTTTTTATTTTGGTTTTTGTAACAACATGGATTCCTGCTTTGCAAAAAAAGCCGTACTTGGAACACATGGTAATGGAAATTCACTTTCCTTCGGCCCTTCATGCAAAGATAAACTAAGAAAAGCCAACTGCTCACTAAACAGAAAAGAGAAATACACAAATGGCCAGGGTGAGGCTTTGCAACACACCTTGAGTTCACTAGGCTGCAACGCTGAAAGAAGCCATCACGCCAGCTCCTGCATCATCTTCTTACTCTCCTTGGCTTTCTTACATGTGTACAACCACTTGATTATCCGAGCGTTGCGCTCGATCACGGAGGTGCTGCTGGGGACCTGCTCTGTGAGTTCATCCTCCAGCAGCCCCTCATCCCCACTGTGCCTCGTGAAGTCGCTCTCGGATGTTGCCACGCTGATGCTGCGGATCTTGAAGGAGACATTGTCAGACACCACGGAGAAGTTCTCTCTTCCAAGGTCCTCAATGACCTCCTGCTCCAGCCCACAGTACTTGAAAAATGTATCAAACTCAGCGAAGGACTTGGAGTAGCGAGAACTGATGTCCGACTGGGAGCGATGGAGACCTCTCCTCTTCACCTCCTTGACCTCTTCAGGAGGTATACTCAGTTTTGAGGGTGTCTCATGCTCTCTTGTACATACCCCTGGGCCTTTGGTGCTCACAGGGGCAGTTTGCTCCACTGCATGGTCGCTTGGCTCACGGTCACCATCTTTTCCTGAGACAGGCTCGTTGCTGTCGGTGGCTGCGGCGTCCTCCATGACTCTGGGCAACTCAGGGGAAGGCAACTGCTTCTCCTTTACGGACCCCTGCAAGATTCTCCTCACAAAGTTCCCCCGTGAGCCGTCCTGGCTTTGACCTCTCCCAGACTCGCATTTCTGACGGTAGATCACCAGGGAATCGGGCCGCATCTGCCTCCTGTGGGTGCTGCGCCTGGCGATGGCGGTGCCGTGCTGCGGCGGGGCGCGGCAGGAGCACGGCGCCTTGGCCAGCTCCAGCGGCTTCGCGCCCTTCCCTCTGCCCAAGTCCCTGCTGACCGCTGTGCTCTCCACCGAGCAGGTCTCGCTGCTGCTCTCCGAGGCTGAGCTCAGCGAGATGACGGGCTCCTGCCTGGTGCTGATGACCTGCTGGCTCTTCACGTACTTGGCCTTATCGGCGGCCAGTCTCTCCACGGCACTTTTCCTGCCCGGCTTGCCGGCCTCCAGCTGCCTGCGGAGGTACTCGGGCCCCTTGTGGAGGAGCCGCAGGGGGAGGGAGGAGTGGAGGTCGGAGATGGCGTGCATTCCCACGGCCCGGGAGAGTTCAGCGGGCATAGCAGTTTCAGGGACGCGGATCCTGCTTCCAGCCCCGGGAGGGAAGGAAATAAAAAGGGGGGAAAAAAAGGACAAAACGCCAGAAAGCGGCGGAGAGCAGCCCGTGCGGGGACGCGGCTCCGCGCTCAGCCGCGCCGTCGGGGCACTCCTGTCCCGTCCGCGCCTGCCGCCCGCCCCG